>JAXIVJ010017427.1:2500-26118 GCA_036785665.1 Chirona hameri
ACGTATTTGAGCTTGTGGGACATATTTGCCAGCTAAAGCCTTCAATTACGACCATGATCACCCAAAGTGCTGCCAAAGGTATGATACACATCCCGCATGACCTAAAGTGAGATTGTTGGTCAAGGTCAAGGTCAAGGTCAGGTCACAAAAGGTCACCATGCTTAAAATATCTACGAAATTCATACAACACATGTTTTATGAGGTATTTGCAAGGTATAATTCGATAGTCATAGTCATTTTACCACCTGACTTCATTTATGTGAAGTTAATGTCAAGTTCAGGTCAAGTTCAGGTCACTGAAGGTCACAAATTATAATTGATAAATATAAATAACAAAGGCATGTTGCTAGACCAATTTTGTCTCAGAAATACAGTGGTTCAATTTATTTGTCTGTATCTGATGAAAAAAGGAAAAAAAAAATGAAAATGCGTCATGAGTTACCGATACTGTAGATGCCATACGTCAGTCAAAAATAGTTATATCAATATGAAAATTGGTATGGTAGATTCCGATTTGTGGATCTATGACATATATTCTGGCCGTTTAAAATATCTTATAAAAATTATATTTTTTGGTCATTTTCCACCAATTTTTTTTTTGATTTTTGATTTGTCAAAATTCAAAATTTTCACAATTCCGAGATAACATGTTTGTAGCCCTTACTATTTTCCATCTTTTGGCGTTTTTAGATTGCATTTTTGTTTAAATATGGCATTTCTACGGCCTGGCAAAGTTTAGCTGATTTTGGTGTAAAACTCGTGTGTAGTGACGTCACTAAATTCAATATAACTCGACCAAATTTCGACGAAATTACTTGATTTTTTTCTCACAGAAGACGTAAGTGATTTATAAGAAGGAACCCGAAGTTTCACGTTGATAGCGCTTGTAGTTTTTTTTAGCTATTACGAAAATTCATCAGGAGGGAGGGGGGGGGGCGTTAAACGCCCCCCCCTCCCCTCCCAATCAATGGCGGAATAAATACACGCATAGAAATGGGGTACACTTTTTTAGTTATTTCAGCCGACACACACTCAAAAATTATAGGCGACGTCCCTGCCTATCCCCCCTCCCCCCCCCCTACGCAAAACAACTTTCGCGCTGACGGCTGACGGTCTGCTACCCCCATACTCAACATTTTTTTTTGGAAATACGCCACAGGATTTGCCTTCCCAAAAAAAAACAAGGGGCATCCGCCTGGGGCACCGGGCACCGGGCACCCTTGAATCTTGAATGACATGAAGGAGGGGGAGGCGGAGTACCAATATCCAGGTGCCCCTATTGAATTGCTGAAAATCCACATATTTTATGCAAAATGTTGTAAAATTTAGAGACAAAAAACGTGCCGCTTCGCGGTGCATATTGCATACGTGCGTCCTGATAAATCTTCGATGTCTGTTGACTATCGTATTTTTGGTCGCGAACGAACCATAGTGCCCGCTGTTTGGGCTTTCTTTATAATGTGGTTCATGGTTGGAAATCCATGAAACGTATTTGAAACTGGTAAGTAACTGCACCCAAGCGGTTACAATTCTGCAAAAGATTCGAAAAATATCACATTTTTGTGCCACTGCGGCGAAATTCCTTCTATCTTTCCGGTGGAAGAATCTCATTGAGTGGCTGCATGGTGCCCTTGGGCTGAATTGAATTTTTGAATTAATGAAATGAAAATAATCAATTTTTGAGGGCCTATAGTTATCCAGACTAAACAATAAGGCAAAACATTCTGCGCCGCCATGCGGCGCAAATAATTCAGCGTTCTTTTCCAGTACAAAAGGGTCGAATATAGACTACACATTGGCGGCCCCAGCGGGGGGGGGGGGGGGCATGGGGTCATAGGCCCACCTTTGGCCTTAAATGGGGGGGGGGGTGCAACATGTCTTTTGACCCCAACTTTTGCTCCAGACATATTTCCTCGTTTTGACCCTGCATCCTGGTTCCAATAGCAAAAATTAGTTTCCCAGCCCGCTCAAAACCTCAAATTTTTGCACCGTTTCGCGGCGCAATATTAGGTGTGGGTGTCCTTTTTGCGTAAATACCATTGGTAATTAAGTTTAAGGGCAGCTTTTGTGACAAGTTTTCTTCAAACCCGCTCCCTTCGCAAAATCCTGCCTATTTTTAGTTCAAGAGCATTATTGATGTCCGCACGAGACACAGCAATGTGATACACTGCTATCGCATGCAAACAATTTACTGCTCATAAAAATCAGCTACCATCCCCCCCCCCCCCTCCCCTTCTTCCCATGCAGTCACGAACATCGACTACCCTCTTGTTCAAGTTGCCCCCCACCAGTGGTGGCGGATAAGGGGGGGGGGGAAGCTGCCCCACTCAAGAAGTTAAGGGGGGGGGGGGGGGCGGAAATATGTTTTCCTCCCATAAATTTGTAAGAGGGGTAAGAACCAACTCCAAGAAGTTAGTCCGTTTTTTCCTTCTTTTTTACCGAAACAATGACCCAGGGCCCCGATGTGCCCCCCAGCCAGCCTAAGCGGTCTTCTAAGGCCGACAGAAGACCCTCAGGTGGCCTGAGGGGACCCTCGGTAGGGCTGATGGGGCCCTCAGAAGCCCTGATACTTCAACAAGAGCCTGTCCGATGTTTTTTTGCGACCATTTATGGTCTCTGCAAAATATAGTGGCCTAAATCCGAAGACATACCATTTCGCGCCAAAAAAAAATGGAGGGGGGGGGGAGGTCTTTGGCCGTGGGAAGGGACACTTCGGTCGAGGGGGCCCCCTGGGTTTCTTTGCCCCCCCCCTATCCGCAAATACGATCCACCGCCACTGCCAACAGTATACAACTGCAGAACTCCGTATCTGTCACGGCTTATGGATACCGAACACCGTCCACTAGCCCAACTGTCCAAAATCAAACAAAGTTCATCTGTCAGCGGTAGGTACCAATTTGCATCAGCTGACAGCAGTCTCGGCTTTCTCCAGCAGTCTCGGCTTTGTCGCTGTGGTGCCGTCTGATCCTCCTCAGTCGCTGTGGTGCCGTCTGATCCTCCTTAGTCGCTGTGGTGCCGTCTGATCCTCCTCAGTCGCTGTGGTCCCGTCTGATCCTCCTCAGTCGCTGTGGTGCCGTCTGATCCTCCTTAGTCGCTGTGGTGCCGTCTGATCCTCCTCAGTCGCTGTGGTGCCGTCTGATCCTCCTTAGTCGCTGTGGTGCCGTCTGATCCTCCTCAGTCGCTGTGGTGCCGTCTGGTGACGTCAGAGTGACTCCGGCCGCCCGGTGGACCTCAGTGGTACGAGTCTGAGGAGCTGTTATCTGGGGAGAAGTCAGCTGATACCGAGACTATAAAGGTGGACTCGGCCTGCGAAGTCTCATGTTCCCGACAGGTGTCGTCCAGGCTCCAAGTCACTCTCAGCACTCTCAAGTGAGTTCAGGTCAGGTCAGGTCAGGTCAGGTCAGGTCAGCACTCTCAGGTCACTCAAGTGAGTTCAGGTCAGGTCAGGTCAGCATGCTCAGGTCACTCTCAGGTGAGTTCAGGTCAGGTCAGGTCAGGTCAGGTCAGGTCAGGTCAGGTCAGGTCAGCACTCTCAGGTCACTCTCAAGTGAGTTTAGGTCAGGTCAGGTCAGGTCAGGTCAGGTCAGGTCAGGTCAGGTCAGGTCAGGTCAGCACTCTCAGGTCACTCTCAAGTGAGTTCAGGTCACCCTCAGAACGGTCAGGTCAACCTCAGAACGGTCATGTCAGTTCAGGTTAGGTCATGGTTCATTACAGGTCAGGTGAAGCCAGGTAACCAATACAATGACCTGACACTCTCAGGTGAGTTCAGGTCAGGTCAGGTCAGGTCAGGTCAGGTCAGGTCAGGTCAGGTCAGGTCAGCACTCTCAGGTCACTCAAGTGAGTTTAGGTCAGGTCAGGTCAGGTCAGGTCAGGTCAGGTCAGGTCAGGTCAGCACTCTCAGGTCACTCTCAAGTGAGTTCAGGTCACCCTCAGAACGGTCAGGTCAACCTCAGAACGGTCATGTCAGTTCAGGTTAGGTCATGGTTCATTACAGGTCAGGTGAAGCCAGGTAACCAATACACTGACCCGGGTAAGGTTACCGCACGAACAGCTTAGATGAGTTCAGGTCAACACTGGTATGGCTCCGGTCAGATCAGGTCAGGCTACCACGCATACGGCTCAAGTCAGGCTACCGAACGGCGCAGCTCAGGTCTGGTGTTTCTTTGGAAAACAATGTTTGGATAAATACACTCAGAATGGGCAACATTGTGATAAGAATAATTAAAACTGCATAGTTATGCTTTGTTTTGGTTGAAGTACTTGAATGTGTTCAATATTATATTTTCTAGTGCAACATTTTAGAAACGTGGTTTGGAGTGTATATAAAATAATGAAAGTTACCTTTTCCGCGTCATAAATAAGAAGTTAAAAGCAAAATGTTTCATTAGATTAGAGCGAATTTTCGGTGGTACCAAAGTTTCTGGTGAAACGTGGCTTGGTTAAACGTAAAATGCACGTGACGTTGAATTTAAATTATATGACCGTATATTTCATGGTCACTAGTCGCAAAGTTTTTTTTTGGGGGGGGATTGATGTCACTGATGGATATTGAATTTATCAAGTTGTCTGATGCATTGCTGCTTATACACTTTTTAAAGTAAACGAATTTAACACAAAGTATTTCTTTCGTTTTTGTATTTAAATATCCTATAATTGTGAGTTATCCATGACAAATATTGATACAATGAGGTCGGTAATTCAAATATATTTCACAAAGCTTTCGGTATCAAGTACCATGTTTACTGTTATTGAAGGAATATTCCCTCTCCTTCACTCAATCACAGCGAATATAGACTATAGTCGGTATCAGGTACTATACATGGTACTTGATACCGACAGCTTTGTGAAATCTAATTGAATCTCCGTCGTCTTTGTACAACAAATAACCTATAAATTGGATACCTACCTCTCCTTATTTACATCAAAAGTGTTGTAAAAATGTCGTTTCGTTGTTAGGTACGTTTACGGGCTGATTGTTTTCAGTCTGCTTCAATGGATATATTGTCAGTCTTTATTATGCAATTCACCGAGACACGAACGCAACAAAAGCCAAATCGATCGCATTGGTGCCAATAATATGATCATAGTTTCGTGTAAATTGTAATACAAACACTGTTACTCTTCTAAATATGGGTACTAAAAACAAGAGGTGAGCCAATTTTTCGTGTCAACTTTTCGTGTCAACGTTTCGTGTTAACTTTTCGTGCCAACTTTTTGTGTCAACCTTTCGTGTCAATAATAATAGGTCCTACCTAGTTTTATTTCCGGAGAAATTTCAAGGGCTGTATGGATACTGCCAATCATCACTAAATAGCTTACACAGAAGATATATTTTATTAATAATACACCGCTCGTATAAGTCACTTTACTGCTCTTGTCAACAGGAGCGTCGAAACCACGATAAAATACTGCTGGCAAACTTATGTAGCACTACGTGATGCTGTCGCCTACTCTTTCACATAATATTTGTGTCTGTCCTGTATGCTGCGCCTGCTATGTCTGAAGTATTCTGACATTGGTTACTCGATGTGTTCCCAGTATGCTGCGCCTGCTATGTCTGAAGTATTCTGACATTGGTTACTCGGTGCGTTCGTAGTATGCTGCACCTGCTATGCCTGTGGTGTTCTGACATTGGTTACTCGATGTGTTCCCAGTATGTTGCTTCTGCGATGTCTGTAGTGTTCTGACATTGGTTACTCGATGTGTTCCCAGTATGTTGCTTCTGCGATGTCTGTAGTGTTCTGACATTGGTTACTCGATGTGTTCCCAGTATGTTGCTTCTGCTATGTCTGTAGTGTTCTGACATTGGTTACTCAATGTGTTCCCAGTATGTTGCTTCTGCTATGTCTGTAGTATTCTGACCTTGGTTACTCGATGTGTTCCCAGTATGTTGCTTCTGCTATGTCTGTAGTGTTCTGACATTGGTTACTCGATGTGTTCCCAGTATGCTGCTTCTGTTATGTCTGTAGTATTCTGACATTGGTTACTCGATGTGCTCCCAGTATGTTGCTTCTGCTATGTCTGTAGTGTTCTGACCTTGGTTACTCGATGTGTTCCCAGTATGTTGCTCCTGCTATGTCTGTAGTGTTCTGACATTGGTTACTCAATGTGTTCCCAGTATGTTGCTTCTGCTATGTCTGTAGTGTTCTGACATTGGTTACTCAATGTGTTCCCAGTATGTTGTTTCTGCTATGTCTGTAGTGTTCTGACATTGGTTACTCGATGTGCTCCCAGTATGTTGCTTCTGTTATGTCTGTAGTGTTCTGACATTGGTTACTCAATGTGTTCCCAGTATGTTGCTTCTGTTATGTCTGTAGTATTCTGACATTGGTTACTCGATGTGCTCCCAGTATGTTGCTTCTGCGATGTCTGTAGTGTTCTGACATTGGTTACTCGGTGCGTTCGTAGTATGCTGCGCCTGCTATGTCTGAAGTATTCTGACATTGGTTACTCGGTGCGTTCGTAGTATGCTGCACCTGCTATGCCTGTGGTGTTCTGACATTGGTTACTCGATGTGTTCCCAGTATGTTGCTTCTGCGATGTCTGTAGTGTTCTGACATTGGTTACTCGATGTGTTCCCAGTATGTTGCTTCTGCGATGTCTGTAGTGTTCTGACATTGGTTACTCGATGTGTTCCCAGTATGTTGCTTCTGCTATGTCTGTAGTGTTCTGACATTGGTTACTCAATGTGTTCCCAGTATGTTGCTTCTGCTATGTCTGTAGTATTCTGACCTTGGTTACTCGATGTGTTCCCAGTATGTTGCTTCTGCTATGTCTGTAGTGTTCTGACATTGGTTACTCGATGTGTTCCCAGTATGCTGCTTCTGTTATGTCTGTAGTATTCTGACATTGGTTACTCGATGTGCTCCCAGTATGTTGCTTCTGCTATGTCTGTAGTGTTCTGACCTTGGTTACTCGATGTGTTCCAGTATGTTGCTCCTGCTATGTCTGTAGTGTTCTGACATTGGTTACTCAATGTGTTCCCAGTATGTTGCTTCTGCTATGTCTGTAGTGTTCTGACATTGGTTACTCAATGTGTTCCCAGTATGTTGTTTCTGCTATGTCTGTAGTGTTCTGACATTGGTTACTCGATGTGCTCCCAGTATGTTGCTTCTGTTATGTCTGTAGTGTTCTGACATTGGTTACTCAATGTGTTCCCAGTATGTTGCTTCTGTTATGTCTGTAGTATTCTGACATTGGTTACTCGATGTGCTCCCAGTATGTTGCTTCTGCGATGTCTGTAGTGTTCTGACATTGGTTACTCGGTGCGTTCGTAGTATGCTGCACCTGCTATGTCTGTGGTGTTCTGACATTGGTTACTCGATGTGTTCCCAGTATGTTGCTTCTGCGATGTCTGTAGTGTTCTGACATTGGTTACTCAATGTGTTCCCAGCATGTTGCTTCTGCTATGTCTGTAGTATTCTGACCTTGGTTACTCGATGTGTTCCAAGTATGTTGCTTCTGCTATGTCTGTAGTGTTCTGACATTGGTTACTCGATGTGTTCCCAGTATGCTGCTTCTGTTATGTCTGTAGTATTCTGACATTGGTTACTCGATGTGCTCCCAGTATGTTGCTTCTGCTATGTCTGTAGTGTTCTGACCTTGGTTACTCGATGTGCTCCCAGTATGTTGCTTCTGCTATGTCTGTAGTGTTCTGACCTTGGTTACTCGATGTGTTCCCAGTATGTTGCTTCTGCTATGTCTGTAGTGTTCTGACATTGGTTACTCAATGTGTTCCCAGTATGTTGTTTCTGCTATGTCTGTAGTGTTCTGACATTGGTTACTCAATGTGTTCCCAGTATGTTGCTTCTGTTATGTCTGTAGTATTCTGACATTGGTTACTCGATGTGCTCCCAGTATGTTGCTTCTGCGATGTCTGTAGTGTTCTGACATTGGTTACTCGATATGTTCCCAGTATGTTGATTCTGCTATGTCTGTAGTGTTCTGACATTGGTTACTCAATGTGTTCCCAGTATGCTGCTTCTGTTATGTCTGTAGTATTCTGACATTGGTTACTCGATGTGCTCCAGTATGTTGCTTCTGTTATGTCTGTAGTATTCTGACATTGGTTACTCGATGTGCTCCCAGTATGTTGCTTCTGCTATGTCTGTAGTATTCTGACATTGGTTACTCGATGTGCTCCCAGTATGCTGCTTCTGTTATGTCTGTAGTATTCTGACATTGGTTACTCAATGTGCTCCCAGTATGTTGCTTCTGCTATGTCTGTAGTGTTCTGACATTGGTTACTCAATGTGTTCCCAGTATGTTGCTTCTGCGATGTCTGTAGTATTCTGACATTGGTTACTCAATGTGCTCCCAGTATGTTGCTTCTGCTATGTCTGTAGTGTTCTGACATTGGTTACTCAATGTGTTCCCAGTATGTTGCTTCTGCTATGTCTGTAGTATTCTGACCTTGGTTACTCGATGTGTTCCCAGTATGTTGCGCGTGGCGGTGCTCTCGCTGCTACTGGCTGCGGCCGTCCGGGCCGACACGCCGGTGAACTGCAGCTTCTCCGACATCCAGGGCGACTGGCTCTTCTACTCGACCGACGCCGCCGGAGACAACACCATCGAGTGCAGCGACACCAGTCAGTTGGGGCTGCTGTTTTACGGGATACATTTCCAGTGGCGGATCCAGGATTCAGTCGAGGGGGCAGCAGCAGCCACGCAGCAATAGTGGGCAACTCAGACTGGGGTGGTCCCACGCGACCCTGGTGGGCCCTGCCTCCAGAACACCAAAATCGACCTTAAATATTCAGTGTGCCAAAACGGGTCCTCTGAAGGCGATATTGGTCCCTCTGTAGGCAGGAATGATCCCTTGAAATGCTTGAATGGGCCCTCTAAAGACTTAAATGGGTCTCTATGGACCAGAATTGATCTATTCACATAAGAATGGACCCTATATATACTTAATTCTGGGCCTTTTCTTTGTTTCTTCATTGCTTCTTCCCTCTGGATTTGCCACTGTACGTTTTTTTATGAAACTGCCAATAATTCGCCGATATTGAGTATTTTCATCAGTTGCACTGTAATACGACCTTTTCTCTCAACTACTACCCCTGAACCGCATCAAATGGTAACACCTCAGCATATGGTAACACCCCATTTTACTGCTTCCCCAGCTCCTATGGAGAATGTGGTGGCGCTGTCTCTCCAGGGCCCCAACACCGTGGTGGATTCCTACGGCAACCTGGGCACCTGGACCCTGATCTACAACCAGGGCTTCGAGGCCACCGTCAACGGCCGCACTTACTTCGCCTTCTCCTACTACACTCAGGTGAGATCTACTGCAACAGGTCAGATCTACTACGGTCTACGGACAGCTACGACGACAGTAAAGCACGACATTTATGACGTCACAGTTATGACGCTTTTGTTCCTTTCGTTCTTCCTTTGCGTTGTTATGGTCATCGTTCATAATAAGATCATAAATCGCGTACACTAAATACCAAAGACATTGGACATAACTAAGAAGTCCATTTAGACACGAATCTTAAAATACTTTTATTGTTTTTTTTTTCTTCTACTTCGTGAGGTTCATGTTTACTGTAGCTACATAGGTACTTCATACTATGAAGAATTTCCATTATATTGTATGACCTTTACCAGAAAAAAAACTTGTTTGAGCACTCACTTTGAGCGCAACTGATTTGCAATTTTAGAGTGGACCGCAAATTTGTTAACAAATAATTGTTGTTGTTGAGTGCCGCAGCTTGAAAGCGTGGTCGCTTTTAACTTTTATATTAATATTACTTTGGTAAGGGGCATTTAAATGTTGAATCTTAATGGAAGTAGGCACATATAAATTGACCGTCTCTTCTATTTAAAGTCCAAGCTCCATTTTTCCAGCACAAGGTCATTATTTCTCTTTAAGATTTCCGTGTCTCCTAATCCTCTCTAACGATAGGTCCTGTCCGCGAAATCGCACATTTTAATCCTTTCAAACATGCCCCGCCGCCTCCCACCAGGCATGTCATGCTGCCATGCCAGCTTCATGCCGGCGTCACACCTCGCCACAGTGCGCCACTGGTCTGATAACAGCGGCCGGCTCTCCGCCTGGGCCGAGTCGTCTCGTGCTGATGAACCTGGGCCTATCCCACTTGGTGAGCACTTGACGCTCCCCCCCCCCCCCCCCTGCTGATATCGCAGATGGAGGCATGTCGGCTATATCTGTGGTCTCCTGACTAGTCAGATTATCTAGAGTACATATTGATCATCGGAGAGCTCTCGGAGATCGCACGTGACTTGTGGTGAGCCGTGATTTTGTGGAGACCCACTTTTGATTTGGATTTCTATTTCGATAGGTTATGTAACATGGGCTGATCGGTATTTGTTTTCGCGAGGAGTTGCTGGAAGAGAGCAATCAGGTATTTTACATTCCACTTTTGTCTCGTGAGGGTGACCGTGAGGGTGAGGGTGATGTTTAGAGTATGAAATTGATCAATCCAAAAAGGGCTGATCCAATCCAAATTTATCTTATAGTATTAATGCAGATCCAATCCAAATCCATAATGTTTCTACACGGCTGGCCGATCCAGTTCATGCCAGTCTGAGTTAGGTACTGCAAATTTCGAATAGTTTATTTGGATTAAAAAAAAACAAGTTACCACGTTAAAAATTAGATAATTCCAAACGTAATAAAGTACGATGAAGAATTAATCATCCTGGACATTTTCCATTAATTGGTTGTCGAATATTCAACATCAGAGCTATCCAGTTCGGCTGGAGACCCCGTCGCCGCGTGGATTAATTGGTTGTCGAATATTCAACATCAGAGCTATCCAGTTCGGCTGGAGACCCCGTCGCCGCGCGGATTAATTGGTTGTCGAATATTCAACATCAGAGCTATCCAGTTCGGCTGGAGACCCCGTCGCCGCGTGGATTAATTGGTTGTCGAATATTCAACATCAGAGCTATCCAGTTCGGCTGGAGACCCCGTCGCCGCGTGGATTAATTGGTTGTCGAATATTCAACATCAGAGCTATCCAGTTCGGCTGGAGACCCCGTCGCCGCGTGGATTAATTGGTTGTCGAATATTCAACATCAGAGCTATGCACTATGCAGTGACGTCAAGCGTTAATTTCCCCGGTACCGGAGACCGGACCGGACCGTACCGGTTAATTTCCCCGGTACCGGAGACCGGACCGGACCGTACCGGTTAATTTCCCCGGTACCGGAGACCGGACGGTCCAAGACGATGCAGCCTCGAAAGCAAAATATCGCTGGATTCTGGCCAGTCAACATTTATTAATTTGCACTATTAATCCATTTGGTTATTTCTATTCGTTTCGTGCCCTGAAAGTGACTGTCGCTGTTGCATCGCTCTGAAGGCCATTTCCAGTTCTCCCTCGTAAAAGACTTGAATCCAGGGGCGGCACCACCCCGGGGGGGGGGGGGGGGGGGGGGGGCAGCGGGGACGCGTCCCCCCTATCTTCAGATAGCGGGATACAGTACCCCCTATCCCAGTAACCTTTCGCTGGAAAAACTGTACTCCGTGTATATAATTTCCTTCATGTGTCGCTAATGCTTTCCATGTTGAAGCTCAATCAAATTTGGTGACATTGCATACCTACAAATATGACGATCCTGAGACCATGGACTACTCTGCAATGCTGAAAATTATGCGTTTTCAATCTAACATGTGGATGGTGTGTGCAATGTGTTTGACCGATAATAGTCGAAATCTAAGGCTTTGGATGGAAAGAATGGCCCCAAAACTCATATACCATAATTTTGACCTTTGACCTGACTGTGACCTGACATGTGACCTAATTTGAACAATTTCGCGTATGTTTTAGATGCGTCTCATTAAGAGCTTTCGATTACCTCCTTGCGCGTCTGCTGCAGTTATTGATTCGGAAGATACCGAGGGGGCAGAATTACCGCCCCCCCCCCCAGCGGGGTGTATTCGGCTGAATACTCCAATGGGGCGCGGGTTAATGAAGCACTAATACTGAATGTTTCGAAGCCCTAAAACATTAACCCGCGCACTGCAGGGGGGTGATTTCCGCCCCCCCCTCTCAGGTTTTTCAAAGATAGCGAAAAAACGGCGGCGCGCAGCGCCGCCGGATTTTCGCACACCTGTTAGGACATCAATTGCACACACCTTGAGAAAAAAATTACCTAGGGTCATCTCAGGTCAGGTCACCAGACCAGGTCAAGTGACCCCACCTTCAAAAATGTTTGCAGTTGTGCCAAAGCCAGAGTTTTTCACCGATCAGTTTGGAACTTACAGGATGTCATGAGGGCATACGTACTTACAAGTCTTTTATCTCGGAATTTTGATATCGGTGACCTAAGGTCAGGTCAATTTCGTAACCTCCCCATAATAAGTCAATGGGGAAATATACAAATGCTAAGGATATGCATGATATTAGTCCAATTACTTCTGGATCATGTTATTATAGGATATTCTTGATGATCCAAGTGTAAGTTTGGTTCAGTGACCCCCATTGGGTCATTTGAGGTCATGCGAGGTCACCATCACTTTTTTGTCAATAACTCCCGACATAATGAAGATAGAGAAGTGAAACAGACATCAATGTGTTTGTCTCGTCGAGACACGTCTTTCCATATGCAACATGCCCTACTTGGGTCACCACTTGACCTTGACCTGAGGTCAAAGTTTTAAGTTAATTTAAAAAAGTCACCATGTATATCATTCAAAGCGCCTTGACAAGATAAACACAATGACGTAAACAGTTTTCCGTTATCTGTATTAAATAACAAGTTAATAACGAAAAACGATTTAGCAAAAAAACGTCATTTTTTCCTTTTTTGACCTCTGGAGCCTTAAATGTTGACCTAAGATAAAATTTGAGAACACTTTGTCGATAGCAAATTTCACTGGCTGGCGTTTGATTTTTTCCCGTTTGTTTCCAACTAGCATAGTTCTGAGATATATGGGACTTTATGGAGCGATGTCCTAAAACAGGAGAAAAAAACTCGAAAATTTAACCTTTAATGACCTCTAGTGACCTCAATTTTGACCTGACCTAAAACAATACTGAAATACTTTCCATAGAACATGTATCAAGATATCAAATGCTGTTTTCCGCTTCTCGTTACGTAGCGTAGTTTTCGAGATCTCAGAGGGGGGGGGGGGGGGGGCGGAAATCAACCCCACCCTGCAGTTCGTGTTCGGCGCAAAGCCCCTGCAGTGCGCGGGTTAGTCTTCAATCATCCCATATTAAATTCCAGGCATCAACATCACTTGGCATTCAGTAGCCGTGTTCAGGAAAACATGTGTACGGTGTGTAAAGTGTGTTTCGCCCTGTAATCGCACAAAGCGCTCTCAAAGATATAATGCATCTCCCGCATAAGCAAAAGCGAAATTGTAAGCAAAGATCAAGGTCAACAGGCAACAACAGGTCACTATTGGCAATAGGTCTACGAAAGCCACGTGACACAAGTTTTATGGGTTGTTTTACACGTATAATTATATAGTTGCAGCCATTTTGACAACCTGACCCCATATAATGGCCCTCAGGTCAAGCAAGGCCAGTTCACATAAGGTCTAAATTTGAAATTGATTAATATAAATAAAAAGGCATGTTGCTAGTCCAGTTTAGTCTCAGAAGAAATAGCGGTGGCATTTATTTGTCTGTATCTGGTCAATTAAAGTAAAACAACGTAACTTCAAAAAATGACATCATAAGTTACTTATACTTAGGGAGCTACAAGTCAGTCAAAAATTAAGATATTTATTTTAAATTTGGGTCGGGTATCGTCCATACTTAGGTACAAATATATTCCGTTTTTGTTTAATATCTTCAAATGCTTTGATTTTGTGGGAAATTTTCCGAAAAAAAATCAGTTTGTTTATTTTGTTAAAGTCAAAAAGTCAAAATTTTGCAAATCCGAGATAGCCATTGTTCTAATGCATTGGTTTGCCAGCATTTGCTTGAGTACAACCTTATAACGATACATTCATAAAAATGTCCCCGAAACATTAACCATAACACCGTAAAACACGGCATAGCATAACTCTGTTGAAGCCAAGTATGGTACTCATACCAAATGTATGATAAATGCATGATTTTGCCATGATCAACTTGGTGCGAGCCCGGCACATCACCCCACCAGCTACCTCAGGTTCGGGAGCCAGTCAAGCCCGCCGGTTGTGGATTCAGGTACTCCAGTTCCGCTTCTCTCAGGCTTTTTGTGACTGATACTATCCAGTGTGGCTCCTTTGTCATGCTTACCAGCTATTCATGCTTACCAGCTATTCATGCTTACCAGCTATTCTCTAGTTTGTTTTGCTTGTTAGGCGACCCATTTCCGTATATGATATTGATACCCATTTCCTTAAATACATGAAATACTGTTGATAATAAGCAGCATTGGTATGGAAAAGAGCGGTACACGTTGCTTCTCTTCAGTCTTAATTTTTGCCGTAGTACTGCCAAAATGTTCGCCCCCCTCCCGCTTCAAAGTAGTTCCCACACCCATGCATATGTACGTTTCATATAATGTCGACTAAATTAAAAATACGTCCTCATTCTTCAAAATTGAACTTTGTTCACAATCAACTAACAGTCAGTGAATTGGTAGATATATTTGCATTACAAGTCTCGCAAAACTGTGATAGTGTTTGAGTGTCTCTAGTTCGCCTTCAGCTGAACAGCTACGATAGTATAGGTACCCCTGGCAGGTAATATTCCCACTGCCCTGATTACCACAGTCCGAGAGCCAGTGCTATCTTCCGAGAGCCAGTGCTATCTGGGGAATTCCAGCGTATATTGGCTGGTCAGGTGACATTCGTCAAACACCTCCGCCGCGCTGAGACAGACGTGTTCAGTCGGGGCCAGAAGGACCCCACTTAGCAGTGTTTGCCGTGCACTTGAGCTTTTCTGATGGATCAAACGATCCACACGTGATGGACCAATACACAATCTGACCACAAGGTCCGGGTTTAAATGCTTCGTCGTGGTGACGAGTGTCCTCGAGGTTGTCACCCGATGTTTGCCGTGACCGCTATCGTATCATGTGAACACAGATGCGTGGCTATGGACTGAGCTTGTGTGTGACGTCGATAAGGCGTTGGAGACAGGTTAATCTGAAGTAGTCCACCGCGCCAGGTTCGGGTGATGATTTATGACACCGCAGAACTGGTACAGGGACGGTCTGACATGAGCAGGCCAGACACGACGACCGCACAGTTTTAGTCATTTACTTCATCCAGGAACCAGGGGCGGATCCAGAGGGGGTCACGCTCACTTCACCAAGTTCCTGAAACCATGATCCCTCCCCCAACGTTGGGACGTACATACAGTTACTGATGGTTGACGGCTCGCTCTCTATAGGTACCCCCCCCCCCGTCAACAACTTTTCGCTGACGGCTGATGGTCCGCTTCCCCCTGCCCTGCTAAAAAGCTGGTTGGAAATGCGCCACTGGATTTTGCCCCCTCCCCCCAAAAAAACGGTTAGATCCGCCCTTGTACAGCGAAGCCAGTAGCATTAGTTGTTTTACCTCTTTGATCCACATCCCTAAGTTTTAACACCTATTTGAAAGGACAATGTGCCTAAGGATATGTTTAATGAGCAAGTAAAATATTGAAGCAATATGCCACCTTCACAAAATGTGGGACAATTTGCACTTGTTTCCTAGCCCAATGAGCTTGTATTTATTACATGCAGACTTTGTAGAATTTATTTGTCAATATTTCAATATTTTTCGAAGTCAAGGTGACAGTATAGTTGAACATAGTTCATCAGAATATTGTCTTTGTCAGTGAAACCTACCAATCACCATCTGGATTTGAATGACGTCATCTAACTTGGCCATAGTAATGTTATTGGCAAGGTGGGTTGAAGTTTTCTTTCTAAAAAATAACTTATCCCGTCTACATCACAAACGCACGCTTCTTAACACACGACCGTGGTCTCCTGAGCCTTATATATCGCAACTTGTGCTCTCATTTAATTAACGTGTGGTGTGATATCATTTAACATGTGCTGTGATATCATTTAACGTGTGCTCTCATTTAACGTGTGTTGTGCTCTTAGTTAACGTGTGTTGTGATATCATTTAACATGTGCTGCGCTCTCATTTAGCGTGTCTTTTCTTCCATTTAACCTCCATCTTTACACTCCATCTAAAATTTACCCTCCATCAGTCTGCATCTTGCATCTAACTGTGGCCTGTCTATTCTAACCTCCATCTGCATCCTCCGGCTACACTGACTATACCTCTATCTGCGCTCTCCCTCGTCTAACCTCGGCACGGTCTCTTTTCCTCGTAGGATGGTGAGGACGTCACCAGCCTGTGTGACCGC
The DNA here is from genome assembly GCA_036785665.1 of Chirona hameri. Taxonomy (NCBI): domain Eukaryota; kingdom Metazoa; phylum Arthropoda; class Thecostraca; order Balanomorpha; family Balanidae; genus Chirona; species Chirona hameri. The sequence goes on from JAXIVJ010017427.1 coordinate 18,778, forward strand.
ACCTTCCCGGGCTGGTCTCATGACGTCACGGTGCGCAACTGGGCCTGCGTTCGCGGCCAGAAGCAGGGGCCGAGCATGCCCAAAACGCACCACGTCAAGCCAACTGTCGCCGCCGAGCACGTGGGTACAATCATGGATTACCTAATACCTGGATGGGAAACTGCGCTCGTAAACCCTGTGACGAATAAATTGCCGCTAGATGGCAGGACTAACAGTGTCGCGCCGGAAGTGTCGCTAGATGGCAGGACGTGTTGCATCTTGCATTTGTCTAAAGTCTTATTCTGAAGAATAAACGACTAATAGTGTGCAACCTATTTGAACCAGTCGTCGCAACTTTGGAAAAAGTTAATCAGTACACCTGCAACTATTAGGTGAATTTTACACTTTGACTTACGAAGTGCCTTTTCTACATTATATCCTACTTCAGCCACCATTTCGACGCCGTCCAACGGTTGATGATCGAGTTTCTTGAGAGGGTGCCTAGAGATCAGGTCAGCTTTCTGAAGTTGACACCCGAATTTCTTGGCAGGGTGCCAAGAAGTACGTGAACAACCACGCCCTGATCGCCGCCATCAACGCGCGCAAGGAGAGCAAGTTCACGGCGCGCGCCTACCCGCAGCACGAGAAGTACACCGTCACTGAGATGTACCGCCGCAGTGGTGGAGCCAGGTCAGTGAGAGGTGCAGCGGCGGAGTCAGGTCAGTGGATTGGGGAGGCGCAGTGGCGGCGCCAGGTCAGTGGATTGGGGAGGCGCAGTGGCGGCGCCAGGTCAGTGGGGAGGAGAGGTTCAGTGGTGGCGCCAGGTCAGTGGAGGGGGAGGCGCAGTGGCGGCGCCAGGTCAGTGGAGGGGGAGGCGCAGTGGCGGCGCCAGGTCAGTGGAGGGGGAGGCGCAGTGGCGGCGCCAGGTCAGTGGGGGAGGAGAGGTTCAGTGGCGGCGCCAGGTCAGTGGGGAGGAGAGGTTCAGTGGTGGCGCCAGGTCAGTGGATTGAGGAGGCGCAGTGGCGGCGCCAGGTTAGTGGATTGGGGAGGCGCAGTGGTGGCGCCAGGTCAGTGGAGGGGGAGGCGCAGTGGCGGCGCCAGGTCAGTGGGGAGGAGAGGTTCAGTGGTGGCGCATGTCAGTGGAGGGGGAGGCGCAGTGGCGGCGCCAGGTCAGTGGAGGGGGAGGCGCAGTGGCGGCGCCAGCTCAGTGGAGGGGGAGGCGCAGTGGCGGCACCAGGTCAGTGGGGAGGAGAGGTTCAGTGGTGGCGCCAGGTCAGTGGATTAAGGAGGCGCAGTGGCGGAGCCAGGTCAGTGGATTGGGGAGGCGCAGTGGCGGCGCCAGGTCAGTGGATTAAGGAGGCGCAGTGGCGGAGCCAGGTGTGTGGCTAAAAGGAGATAGTAAGTAAGCATGTTCCACCTCTGGGATATTCTTGCTTGTGATTTTAGGGTACGATGCTCATAAGATTTCCGCTCGAAACTGTGAATATGGTATATCACTGACGGGTGCTGAACACTACCGTTTTGTATTGGTTTTAGTTCGCGTTTTCTACCGGAGCGTTTACAGCTTGCACCAGTGACGTCACATGACGACGTAATGCTGTGTGCAGGTCGCACCTGCCGCAGCGCCCGAAGCCGGCGCCGATGACTGAGGAGCACCTGGACATCATCAAATCCCTGCCGGAGAGCTTCGACTGGACCGACGTCAACGGAGTCAACTATGTCTCCCCCGTGCGGTGAGTCAAATCTCCCAATCCTGCGAGTCAATCCCCCTTTCGCCGAGTCAACTATGTCTCTGTTGTTTCTGGGTCAACAGTGTACAGAACCTATAGGAATGGTATAGTTATCGATATATTTATCTTCTCTGGGCATGTAAAACAATATTGAAAAACGTTGGGCGTCAGAGACGACTCGTGTCCCAACAAATGCCCAGGGTATTGTCATCGCCTTTATCACCAGCCGGTGGTGAACGCCTCTACCGTGCAGCAGCTGAGGTGTCGGCGGTGAACGCCTCTACCGTGCAGCAGCTGAGGTGTCGGCGGTGAACGCCTCTACCGTGCAGCAGCTGAGGTGTCGCTGGTGAACGCCTCTACCGTGCAGCAGCTGAGGTGTCGGCGGTGAACGCCTCTACCGTGCAGCAGCTGAGGTGTCGGCGGTGAACGCCTCTACCGTGCAGCAGCTGAGGTGTCGGCGGTGAACGCCTCTACCGTGCAGCAGCTGAGGTGTCGGCGGTGAACGCCTCTACCGTGCAGCAGCTGAGGTGTCGGCGGTGAACGCCTCTACCGTGTGGCAGCTGAGGTGTCGGCGGTGAACGCCTCTACCGTGCAGCAGCTGAGGTGTCACATGGGCTGTGTTCTGTTATGTCACTAATGTGTCACGTGGTTCACTTCATGTGTCACACGACATGTCAGATGTTGTGTTCTGCTCTGCACCAGGTGTCACATGCTCAATGTGCAGTGTCATCAGTGACCAGGCCCAGTGTGGCTCCTGCTGTGTCACATGTGTCACATGGCTGTGTTATGTGTGTCACCAGTGACCAGGCCCAGTGTGGCTCCTGCTGTGGCACATGTGTCACATGGCTGTGTTCTGTATGTCACCAGTGACCAGGCCCAGTGTGGCTCCTGCTACGCGTTCGGCTCGATGGGGGCTCTGGAGTCGCAGGTCCGCATTCTCACCAACAACACCGAGCAGCCCATCTTCTCACCCCAGGTGAGAAGTTGTCCGCCCCTGTAGCTCTGTCTTCTCACCCCAGGTGAAAAGTTGTCCGCCCCTGTGACTCAGTTTTCTCACCCCAGGTGAGAAGTTGTCCACCCCTGTAGCTCAGTCTTCTTACCCCAGGTGAGAAGTTGTCCGCCCCTGTAGCTCAGTCTTCTCACCCCAGGTGAGAAGTTGTCCGCCCCTGTAGCTCAGTCTTCTCACCCCAGGTGAGACATTGTCCGCCCCTGTAGCTCAGTCTTCTCACCCCAGGTGAGAAGTTGTCCGCCCCTGTAGCTCAGTATTCTCACCCCAGGTGAGAAGTTGTCCGCCCCTGTAGCTCAGTCTTCTCACCCCAGGTGAGAAGTTGTCCGCCCTTGTAGCTCAGTCTTCTCACCCCAGGTGAGAAGTTGTCCGCCCCAGTAGCTCAGTATTCTCACCCCAGGTGAGAAGTTGTCCGCCCCTCTAGCTCAGTATTCTCACCCCAGGTGAGACATTGTCCGCCCCTGGTGAGAAGTTGTCCGCCCCTGTAGCTCAGTCTTCACACCCCAGGTGAGAAGAAGTTGTCCGCCCCTGTAGCTCAGTCTTCTCACCCCAGGTGAGAAGTTGTCCGCCCCTGTAGCTCAGTCTTCTCACCCCAGGTGAGAAGTTGTCCGCCCCTGTAGCTCAGTCTTCTCACCCCAGGTGAGAGGTTGTCCGCCCCTGTAGCTCAGTCGGGAGAGCGCTGGGCTTTTTATCTCACCCGGTGTGGCAGCCCGGGTTCGAGTTGCTTCGGCGCTCGCTATTTGCCCCTAACTGGAATGGCCTGTTGCCGGTGGAAGCGGTCGTACTGAAGGTCAGGTGACGTCAGTGAGCGGGGTGGACCGTGTCCAGGTATGTCGGGCACGTAAAACTTTCGCCTCTAAATTCTGCGGGTCAACATGAATTGCGTGATCGGGTGGTGGGTCCAGGGCCTGCGCAACAAGCTACGCCTAGCGCGGAGCCTGACCTCGGAAATCTATCCATTCAAAACATTCGGACTAAATTTATAAAAAGTCCGCAGCTTCCCGTCTCGCTATGATTTCCTACGATTAGTTCGGAAGAAAACGTGGTGCAGAATTTGCTCCCCCCCCCCCCCCCCAGTGTTTGGATGAAGACCCCAGCGGGGCGCGGGTTCAAAGTACAACAATATAATTAAACATTTGTAAACCTTTTTGAAAAGTGGGAGATACGTTTTGTTTTCTTCTCAGTGCTGCGAAGGAGCTGACGTCACTTATATACATTACAGGACATTGTCAGCTGCGGTGAATACTCTCAGGGCTGCGACGGAGGGTTCCCCTTATGACGTCACTTACCTCTATTACAGGACATTGTCAGCTGCGGTGAATACTCTCAGGGCTGCGACGGAGGGTTCCCCTTATGACGTCACTTACCTCCTTTACAGGACATTGTCAGCTGCGGCGAATACTCTCAGGGCTGCGACGGAGGCTTCCCCTTATGACGTCACTTACCTCCTTTACAGGACATTGTCAGCTGCGGCGAATACTCTCAGGGCTGCGATGGAGGCTTCCCGTACCTGATCGCAGGGAAGTACGCCAAGGTATGTCACGGCGTTAGGGTACATGGACCAGGGTACGCCACGGCGTTAGGGTACAGGACCAGGGTACGTCACGGCGTTAGGGTACAATACCAGGGTACGTCACGGCGTTAGGGTACAATACCAGGGTACGTCACGGCGTTAGGGTACAGGACCAGGGTACGTCACGGCGTTAGGGTACAATACCAGGGTACGTCACGGCGTTAGGGTACAATACCAGGGTACGTCACGGCGTTAGGGTACAATACCAGGGTACGTCACGGCGTTAGGGTACAATACCAGGGTACGTCACGGCGTTAGGGTACATGGACCAGGGTATGTCACAGCGTTAGGGCACAGGACGGGGGTACAGGGGCAGGGTACGTCCCGTTGCCTGACAGGCGTACACCATTGGTATCTGGCAGCCCGTTTTGTCATCAGCGTGACGAGCACACCTTAGGTCATATAGGTACCTAGGGTGCGGTTGTTTGCATGTGTTTGCTTACTATAAGACATTTCTTAGCAAAACGTATATGAGTAATTGAAGTTCATCAATTCATCCCTATTCAAACACAAACATGTATAATAGGCATCACGTTAATTTGTATATGTAAACGATAAACACCCTTTACTCCCGGTCACACGACCTGGCCGGACTTGACCCGTGACCTGTCCTGACCCCTGTGTTGTCTCCGCTACCCTCCCTCTAACCCCCACTGTCTGCTCAGGACTTCGGAGTGGTGGCCGAGTCTTGTGACCCCCTACCTTGGCTCGGACACCCCGACCTGCGGAACAGACGCCTCCTGTGGCCGCACCTACACCGCCAGCTACCAGTATGTCGGAGGTAGGTACCGAGATATCCTGGAGAGCAGGTATATTCGCTTGAGTGAACGGGGGGGGGGGGGGGGGGGATCGTGGTGAAGAGGGCAGAGTGTTGGGAAAGTGTTGTTTAATCTTGGCACCATGTGACCTCTAGCCTAGACTGACATTCGACTTTACCGCACGCGCACCTCTGACCCAATTCTGCTTTGATCTGACCTGTCCTTCCGAAGATGTCCCATCTTTCCTCATCGGATCTCTGTTTGGACTTCTGTGCTGACCTGACCCTGACCTGACCCTGACCTGATCCTGACCTGACCCTGACCTGACCCTGACCTGACCCTGACCTGACCCTGACCTGACCCTGACCTGACCCTGACCTGACCCTGACCTGACCCTGACCTGACCCTGACCTGACCCTGACCTGACCCTGACCTGACCCTGACCTGACCCTGACCTGACCCTGACCCTGACCTGACCCTGACCTGACCCTGACCTGACCCTGACCTGACCCTGACCTGACCCTGACCTGACCCTGACCTGACCCTGACCTGACCCTGACCTGACCCTGACCTGACCCTGACCTGTCGACAGGTTACTACGGTGCCTGCAATGAGGCGCTCATGATGCAGTCCCTGGTCAACAACGGTCCTCTGGTCATTGGCTTCGAGGTGAGCGAACTTCACATCAGCGGCCGCTCCACGTGCTGGCCAGAAACTGTTGCATTGTGTCGTGTTTGCCATTTGTGATCAGGGGATAGTTGTTTACGTTCGATTTCATTTACTTTGTTCAAGTTGTGATGAATTAATTTTACTCATCATGGCGTTTGTTTTAACATTGCTTTATCGGATAACAATGTTCACACGTTTAACAATGTTAATTTTCGTTTAGCAATTTTCTTGCCTTACTCATATGATAGGCAGATCAGCTCGCTTAAAGGTAGTATTCAATAGCGAAAATAAATAATTCTGTAAAATGGCTTCTGTCGTACACGCGTCATTAATCCCCAATACCATCATCTTTCTACTACTAGATTGCTGTAGGAAAAATATTCATGTCATGAAGTATTCAATATTGCAGTATGTCTATCCTTTTCTTGAGTTCCCCATTTACCAGTGCTTCCCATTTACGAGTGTTACCAATTTACAAGGGGTTATCCATTAACCAGGGTTACCCATTTACCACGGTTACCCATTTACCACGGTTACCCATTTACCAGAGTTACCTATTCACCCCGGTTGTCCATTTACCAGGGTTACCCATTTACCAGGGTTACCCATTTACCATGGTTACCCATTTACCACGGTTACCGATGTACCCCGCGTCGTCCATTTACCAGGGTTACCCATTTACCAGGGTTACTCATTTACCAGGGTTACCTATTTACCTCGGTTACCCATTAGCCACGCCATAAATCCACCAAGGTTTGTCCATTTACCTAGGTCACCAGTTCACCGAGGTCACCACATTACCCATTTCCCCGTTTTCCCCGCTTTCTGCAGGTATACGACGACTTCCGTCCGTACGCAGGCGGCGTCTACCATCACGACTTCGCGCTCGACCACTTGCATAACGGGCAGTTCGACCCGTTCGAGCTGACGAACCACGCCACGCTGATCACCGGCTACGGCACCCTGGACGGCGTCAAGTACTGGAACGTCAAGAACTCCTGGAGCGCCGACTGGGGAAACGACGGCTTCTTCAAGTGAGCTTTGGGGAACGGCTGGGGGATCGGGGTACTTCAAGTGTGCTGGGGTGGAAGGAGAGGGGGGGGACTGGGGCACAGCCGGTAGGTAGGTACTTCAAGTGAGTTATGCGATAGAAGATGAAGTTTTGAATGAGGTCAGGGCAGGATGATGATGATTAGCGTCTTCAAGTGGAAGCAGCTGATGCAGATGGTGACGTTATGTGACGTTCGTGATAATCAGGTGGAAATCAATCAGGTGGGGAGGACATGGATATTGCATAAACAGATAAACGAATTGGTAATATACTTAGCTTATAGTGGAGTCTATTCGAAGTCAAAACATTTGTATGTTTATAAATGCCGGGAAGAATTGTTAGCAAATATGAATTCCTCCGACAGACATTTCACATTTTCGAACCTATATGGTATAACATAATTAAATATGTTAATCAATAATGCATAATAATAAAGGTCAATACTAAAGGCCTGTAATAGCCCTCAGCAATATTAGCACGCTTGACAATCACCATATCACTCCCATCCCGGTTACAAATCACCACGAGCATTTCAGACATAAAATTGCCAATACCGATTTATATCGAAAGAGATT
>JAXIVJ010017428.1:0-26118 GCA_036785665.1 Chirona hameri
ATTTTTTCCAAAATATATTTGCACATATGGAGTCAAAATGTTGAGTTCTTAACTTGAACAGAGACGGTTCAAGGGCACGGTTTTGGGAGGTTTCGGCGGCGACATTTGGCGATATTACGGAAATTCGATCTTCACGGTTTCTTCCTACCTGCCTCAAGTATGAAGGAGTTACATCGGTTTACGGTGATTGCAACAAGTGCAAATTGGTTGATGTTAATAAAATATCATAAACATTGCATGGCCGAGCCGGTTTCAGGGGCTTGGAAAGGGGGGCTTCCAGGAAGTATTAAATGCTTGGCGGGAAGCCAATAGAGCGATGTAAGAGGCATTTATAGCTATCAAGATGTAAAAGGTAGCTTCTCCTTCCATTATTTGTATAATTTATTACATATAGAATTGCAGGGGCGTGTTCAGGCACATGAAAAGGGGGTGACTGGCATGGCGATGGCGATATGCCAGCGATTACGGCGCAATAGACGGTTAGCTTATAATGATTTATGCACATATGAGGCCAGGAGAGGGAATAAAGTCATTTTGTTGCAGAGGCGCGCTCAGGAATGGAAGAAACGGGGTCATATGATTGCAAAGAAACTAAGGTGCATGGGGCTACAATGACATAACATCCTGCAGTTTTTGGATGAAACACGCACCACAGGGTACTCTACGAACGATTATAAGATAATAGTCGAGTCCAGGTAGGGTAAAAAGAGGGGTAAGCAATGTGAATTGAAGTTGTAAGTGAAATAGTCGCGGTTGACTAGTTAGTATCATACTAGCGGATACTATACTTATCAAAAGGTCTTGCGCCTCCCCAGTTTGGATCCTGGATACGCCTATGACGAAGTACAACATGCAAAAAGGAACTATCTACGATCAGTAACTTGTTTATAGTGCTGGGTAGCAACTTGCCTCCGGTTAATATTTTGTTTCCTATTTGACCTCCCCTTTTCACTAACCTGGTACCACCTATGGCGAAAATATGATTTATAACTGTTTTGTCTAATGTTACAATAACATACCATTTCATTTATATACAACAACAAAAATATTAGTTGTATTACGCATTTACCTCACCCCCATATTGAGTGACCTGCACACGCCTATGATTTTTGAATTCTCAAAAGTCACCGACATATATCAATCTCCAATTCAATCTCTATCGATTCCCATTTGTTGCGTTAAAATCAGTTGTTAAACATGACAGCTGTGTTGGATCACAAATACCACTAATATTTGTAGTTTTTGTCCCCCTGTTGCCCTCCTATCAAAAATATATTTTTTGTATGTTTTAGAAATGTAGATCGTGTTGAGGGGAACCAAACACCGTTTCATTTTTGAAAATGGGACTGGCAGATCTCGAGATCTCCGGGAGGGGGGGCGGAATCCGTCCCCCCCCCCCTATTACAAAATGGTAGCCAGGAGCCTGTTACAAATAGGGTTAAGGTGTAAAAGAAAATATTTTAGCGCTCATTGTGGCGCCTTCCTCAGTGAGTGAGTGAGTCACTCACTGGGGAAGGCGCCACAATGAGCGCTGAAATAGTAGTTTTTAAACCTTAACCCTCGCCCGGGTAGTGGGTGGATGCCACCCCTCCTCGTTTTTTTTTCTGGAATAACACGCGTAGTTTCCAACCGATTTCGATGCAACTTTCAGTACCTACATTTTAAAAAAATCCCGCATACTCTGAAAATTTGAATTTCTAAACTACATGACCCGTGACCTATGACCTGTTTCTCAAGGTCATGTCAGGCGCAACTGGCGTCCCCCAGCATCGATGCTTGTAACTTGTGCAATTTTCGAGTGTTTGTTGTTAAGGAGCATGTGCACAGGTGTTTCCAGGTGACAGTTGTAGTTTCCACTGAGATTGTGACCTCGATTGACCTTTTCAGAGGTCAACTGAGGTCATTCCTCCGATGGACCTCCGATAACCTCAGATAACGTTTTTGGGCTTCTGGCAGTCTCTAGGACATTTTGTGGCGCTGATTTCAAATTTCGGATCCATTTTACATAATTATATGTTCCACTGGGGTCATGCGCTTCCACAGGTCAACCAAGGCCACTGATCACAGATGACCTGACATGACCTTTTGGGAATTTGGCAGTTTTTAGGTAACGCTGATTACGAATTTGGCACCCATTAAGCATGATATGCTCATTCATGATTCTAGCTCGATAAAATTCAATTTATACGCATTTACAATTTGTATGACTTTTGGTCATCAAAGACCTTAAAATCGGGTATCAGCGGCTTTCTCTCATCACAAGCAACACGCTCGTCTTTGACTCGAAGCTCTAGCTGAATTGGGGGCGAAACGCTAAGGTTAGCCCCCCTGGTATCTTCAGAGCCAATGATCGCAGCGGGACGCGCAAGGCGGTATTCGAAAGCGCTCAATGAGATAAACCTAACGTAAACTTAAAAATTCCAAATTAAGGTCACAATCCAGGTCAAGGTCAAGTCAAACGTCAAAATCGAGATATTTGAGTTTATCGACAATACTTGCCATCCATGGCCTTCTATTGCACCTATAATCACCCAAATTTCTGTCAAAGGTATGATACATATCCCACATGAGCTAAAGTGAGATTGTTGGAAAAGATCAAGGTCAAGGTCAGGTCACAAAAGGTCACTACACACAAACTATCTACGAAAGTCATGCAGCAAATGTTTTATGGATGCTTTTTGTCCTGTACAGGAGCCGTAATAGCCACGTTGTGGATGGTTTCCTAAATAAATGACAAATGACTTTTACGCGTAGAATTCGATAGTGGTAGTGATTTTACCACTTGACTTCATTTACGTGAAGTTAGTGTCAAGTTCAGGTCAAGTTCAGGTCACTGAAGGCCAAAATTTGAAATTGATAAATTGAAATGAAAAAAAAAACATGTTTCTATATCAGTTTTATCTATAAAAAAACAGTGCTGGCATTTATTTGTCTGTATCCGGTCAATAAAGCCAAAAACGCAATTTCAAAATATGACATCATGATTTACCCATACTTTATATGCCATGACAGTCAAAAAAGATGATATCATTTTGAAATTTGGTATGGTAGTTGCCCATATGTCGTTATCTGACATATATTCCGTTTTTTTAATATCTTTGAAAAATTTGATTTTGTGAGCATTTTTGAAGAAAAAAAAAAGATTTTTATTTTAGCAAATTTATACCTTTTAGCATTTTTCGATTGCATGTTGCTTCATATCCGGCATTTGTACGGTCTGGCAAAGTTTAGCCGATTTTGGTGTCAAAATAGTGTTTAGTGACGTCACTAAATTCACTATATCTTGAGAAAAAAACCTGACGTATTTTGTTTTATTTTTTATCTCAAAAGGTATACAAATGATACCCGGAAAGGCACTGAAATTTTTGAGTCGATATCTGCATTAGTTATTGAGATATTCCTAATATTCCTAAGGGGGTGGGGGGCTACAAAAAGTCCCTCCCCCACTGACTCGCGGGTTAAGAGATTTTGACTGGGGTGGCAACTCGGCGATCAGGGGCGCCATCGCTCAAGGGGGGCGACATCACTAAAAACGTCAAAGGGGACCCATGGCGGATCCAGCCTCTCTCCGTGAGGGATCTTTTTGTGGCAAAAAGGTACCCCCATTTTTTCCCGCAGATTTGGACGGTCACCTTATTTTGTATTCGAGTTTAAGAAATTCTCTTGAAAATATATGATTTTGTGGATTTTTCCCTTGGGGGGGGGGGGGGGGGTCAAAGGCACAAAATTTCCCAATCCGAGATAGCCATTTTGAAAGGAATGTCATTTCCTTTCTCTAGACGTTTTTTTTGTTGTTGTTGCAATTTGCATCAAAATTATATTGTCTACGATTGTTCAATCATTTATCGTTTTTCCACCCAAAATGCCATGATATGATGTCATTAAAACGTCCTTATCTCTTAAAATGATACATCAATTTTATTGGATTTTGTGTGAAGATGCAGAATTAATGCAGCTAATGCAAATGTGGCGCTGTCACTAATTGATGCAGGTACTGATATATATGAACGTAATTTTAACGTTGATATCTATCATAGTTTTCAAGTTATTGAGAAAATCCGGGAGGGAGGGGGGGGGGGCAGATTCCAGCGGGGAGCGGGTTAAGTGTCACGGGGGATGCTTGAATTGTATCAGGTGCGCTGTTTTGTCTATCATTGAAAGAAAGGGACATAGGCGTACACAAGGTGTGTGTGTGTGGGGGGGGGGGGGGCAACGGGGCAATTGCCCCCCTGAAGGTCTGTACGTGCCCCCTTTGGTCGAAAAAATGAATGATTTTTTTTATTTTGTTTAAGAGAAAAATTGCAAAAATATGCCCCTTAAAAAATATAGTGGGCCAAATCCGGTGAGTTTTTTTTTCGTGGGGGTACTTAATGCCCCCTGAGCAAATTTGTATTTATTTATTGTCATTGTCATCATGTCTTAGGTAGAATGCGTGAATGTATGAGGGTGCGTGTGTTCTGTGCTTTGACTACAGACGTAAGTGGGCTTCGGCCTGTGGTTGTTTTATAACTAATAAACAAATAAACAAATTGCCCTCTCCTGGAGCGAATCCTGGGTACGCTACTGGAAAGGGATACCTACATACAAACTTAAAATTCAATCACGCGAGAGAAAAAAAACTTACGTTGACGTTTTGGCGTTTTCCCTAAGATCATTGTTTTTCACGTTCAGTGCAGGGAACGCGCGGGGGGGGGGGGGCATACTTGTATCATGGATAAAGTAAGTATGGATAGGTAATTCCGCCCACTTTCTATTGTTATCCGCGATCACGCGCAGTCGCTGCCGTTTCCCGTACTACAGTTTGCATGGGTCTCCAACCTTCTAAGGACTTCCAGCCCACTCTGGAGGTTCCAGAGGATTTAAAAAAAAAACATGTTGTCCGAATGTTTTTGAATGGGTGAATTTCCGAGGTCAGACCCCGCGCTAAGTATAGCTTGTTGCGCAGGCCCTGACCCCCACCACCCGATCAAGCAATTCCTGGCGTCCGGCAGAATTTAGAAGCGAAAGTTGTACGTGCCCGACATACCTGGACGCGGTCCGCCCCGCCCTCTGACGTCACCTGACCTTGAGTGCGACCGCTGCCACCGGCCACAGGCCATCCCAGTCAGGGACAAATAGAGAGCACCGAAGCGACTCGAACCCGGATTTGTTTTTCATGTTTTTCATGTTTTTGGGGCATGTTTTTCGCAGATATCTCCAGAACGGCTGGGAGCATGCCCATGAAATTTTGGGACTTTTCATAGAATTGAATACCGCATTTGGATTCAAAATTTTGAGTTCTTAACCTGAACAGAGGCGGTTCCAGGGCACAGTTTTGGGTGGATTCGGAGGCGACATTTGGCGATAATACGGAAATGCGATCTTCACGGTTTCTTCCTAACTGCCTCAAGTATGAAGGAGTTACATCGGTTTACGGTGATTGCAACAAGTGCAAATTAGTTGATGTTAATGAAATATCATAAAAATTGCATGGCAGAGGCGGTTCAAGGGTCTTGAAAGGGGGGGGGGGGGGGGTTCCAGGAAGTATTCAATGCTTGGCGGGAAGCCAATAGAGCGATGTAAGGGGCATTTATAGTTATCAAGATGTAAAAGATAGCTGCTGCTTCCATTATTTGCATAATTTATTACATATAGAGTTTCAGGGGCGTGTTCAGACACATGCAAAGGGGGTAACTGGCATGGTGATGACGATATACCAGCGATAACGGCGCAATAGACGTTTAGCTTATAATGCTATATGCACATATGAGGCCAGAAAAGGGAATAAAGTCATTTTTTTGCAGAGGTGCGCTCAGGAATGGAAGAAAGGGGATCATATTATTGCAAGGAAACAAAGAGGTATGGGCGTACAATGACATAACATACTGCAGTTTTCGGATGAAACACGCACCACAGGCTACTCTACGAACGATTATAAGATAATAGGCGAGTCCAGGTAGGGTAAAAAGGGGGGTAAGCAATGTTAATTAAAGTTGTAAGTGAAATAGTCACTGTTGACTAGTTAGTATCATAATAGCGGATAATATACTTATCAAAAGGTCTTGCGCCGCCCCAGTTTGGATCCTGGATACACCTATGATGAAGTACAACATGCAAAAAGGAACTATCTACGAACAGTAACATATTTATAGTGCTGGGTAGCAACTTGTCTGCGGTTAATATTTTTTCCCAATTTGACCTCCCTTTTTCACTAATCTGGTACCGCCTATGGCAAACAAATATGATTTATAACTGCTTTGTCTAATGTCACAATCACATACCATTTCATTTATTTTATCAAAAAAACACATTAAAAATGGTTTTATTACGCATTTACTTCACCCCATATTGAGTGACCTGCACACGCCTATGATTTTTGAATTTTCAAATGTCACCATCATATATCAATTTCTAATTCAATCTCTATCGATTCTTATTAGTTATGTTAAAATCGGTCGATAAATATGAAAGCTATGTTGGATCAAAATACCACTAAAATTTGTAGTTTTTGCCCCCCTGTTGCCCCCTATCCCAAATTTAGCTTTTTGTGTTATTTAGAAATGTAGATCGTGTTGAGGGGAACCAAACACCGTTTCATTTTTGAAAATCAGACAGGTAGATCTCGAGATCTCTGGGGGGGGGGGCGGAATCCGCCCCCCCCCCCCCCTGTTACAAATAGGGTTAAACGCACCCATATACATAGTACCTACGACTATATCTGCGACGGCATGATTTGAGAAAACCACAAAACCAAAGAAATCGCCAAGTATGCAATCGATATACAATGCGACGGGATACATTTTTTAACCAAGATATTTTGGCCTGAAGGTCACCGTTTGACCTTGAGATTAGGTCAAAATCTGGGGTACCCCAAATTTGTGAAATATTTAACTGAGAATCCCAAAAACTAATGTAATAGATAGACCATTAAAAAACTCCATTAACGCGTTTCGGTATGTTTCTTTCAAGGTCACCGTTTGACCTTGATATCAGGTCAAAATCTGGGGTACCCAAAATTTTATACAAATTTGAAGACTGGGAATCACAAAACTAATGCAATACCATCATACCAATACCAATGCCACCAGACCATCAAAACGTCTTCATTTACGCATTTGGGTATTTTTATCTCAAGTTTACCGTTTGACCTTGAGATCCGGTCAGATTAACCCTCGCCCGGGTAGGGCAAAATCACTACGTGTTCGGGTAGGGTGGGGGGGGGGGGGGTACGACCCCCCTTAGCGTTTCGCCCATAATTGAGCTAGAACTTCGCGTCAAAGATGAGCGTGTTGCTGGTGACGAGAGGAAGCCGCTGATACCTAATTTGAAAGTCTTGGTCATTAGGTGACCTATGAGGTTATGTGAATGACCCAAAGGTCATCACAATTGTAAATGCGTGTAAATTGAATTGTATCGAGCTAGGATCGTGAATGAGCATATCACAATGCTTAACCCGCGCGGCGCTGGGGGGTAAATTTTACCCCCCCTCCCGGGTTTTCGCTATAGATTCAAAACTACACTAGATATCGACGCGAAACTTTCAGCACCTTATCTGGCATCGATTTGACGTCTTCAGATAAATTTTGGAGAAAATCGGTCGAGAAGTTTTTGCGAAAATAGCGTTTTAGTGACGTCATGTAACGCCATTTTCGGTCCAAAATGGACGAAACTTTAATCGATGATAGAACAGTGAGTATTAAAGCAAATTGCAAACAAAGCACGTCAAAAGGAAGGAAATGACATTCTCTAAAAGATGGCTATCTCGGATTTGCACAATTTTGATTTTCTGATCCCCAAAATGCAAAAAATCGTTTTTATTTTTTTCAAAGTTTACAAAATCCAAAATTGTAAGAATTTTAAAAAAACGGAAGATATGTCAGATAACCATCTCTAATGAGTGACTGTTCCAAATTTCAAACAAATATCTTCATTTTTGACCCCCAAATGACACTAATAAGTGTTCAATGTGATGGACGCATTTTAAAAAAAACGCAAATTTTGACATTTCTAGACATCGTACACAAAAACAAATTGCACCATTGGATTGCTGTGGCAAAACTGAACCGTAAACATGTGTCGGTTATTGCAAATTTTGGATTTCAAAATTTGACCTTTTTTGCCTGATCTTGACCTGACCTTGAGGTCAAATGTCAAAATAACCATTATTTTTGGATTCTACGTCTGAAATAACCCATGAGACATGTGTCACATGGGTTTCATATTACTTTTTCACAGTGTGACCTTTTGTGACCTGACTTTGACCTTGACCTGTACTTAGTATGATATTCATACTCAAGCATTACCCTCTCCTTATATTTAGAAGTGTTTTGGCAGAGTTCCGGCGCGCTGCTGTTGATAGTCCGGTCTCTGCAGCCAATAATCTCGAAAACAGGTGGTTTTGACCTTTGACCTGACCCTGACCTGATATGTGACCTTTTAAATAAAATTTTAAGAATTACTTAGAATCTTCCCATCGAGAGCTTCCAATCGCCGCCTTGCGCGTCTCGCTGCGATTATTGGTTCGGGAGATAAGAGGGGGGTAAAATTTACCCCCCCAGCGCGGCGCGTTCGGATGGAGACCCCAGCGCCGCGCGGGTTAATGGATGCCAAATTCGTAATCAGCGTCACAAAATGCCCTAAAAACTGCCAAATTCCAAAAAAGTAATGTCAAGTCATCTGAGGTCAGTGATCTCGGTTGACCTGTGGAAGTGCATGACCCCAGTGGAACATATAATTATGTAAAATGGATCCCAAATTCGACATCAGCGTTACAAAATGTCCTCGAAACCGCCAGAACCCCAAACAAATAATCTGAGGTCATCGGAGGTCAATAACCTCAGTTGACATCTGAAAAGGTCAATCGAGGTCACAATCTCAGTGGAAACCACAACTGTCACCTGGAAACACCTGTGCATTTGCTCCTGAACAAGAAAGACTCGAAAACTGCACAAGTTACAAGCATCGATACTGCAGGACGCCAGTTGCGCCTGACATGACCTTGAGAAACAGGTCATGGGTCACGGGTCATGGGGGTTAGAAATTCAAAATTTCTACAGTATGTGGGAATTTTTTTTTCAAAAGTAGAGTACTGGAAGTTGCATGGAAACGGGTGGGAAACTACGCAAGTTATTTCAGAAAAACCAAGGGGGGTGGCATCCACCACCCGGGTTAACCCAGGCGAGGGTTAACCCTCGCCCGGGTAGGGCAAAATCACTACGTGTTCGGGAAGGGGGGGGGGGTACGACCCCCCTCCCCTTAGTGTTTCGCCCCTAATTCAGCTAGAGCTTCGATTCAAAGACGAGCGTTTTGCTTGTGATGAGAGGAAACCGATGATATCCAATTTTAAGGTGTTGGGTCAATAGGTGACCTCTGAGATCATGTCAATGACCAAAAGGTCATTAAAATTGTAAATGCATATAAATTTAATTTTATCGAGCTAGTATTGTGAACGAGAATATCATAATGCTTAATGAGTGCCAAATTCGTAATCAGCGTCACGAAATGTCCTAAAAACTGCCAAATTCCGTCAGGTCATCTGAGTTCAGTGACCTCGGTTGACGTGTGGAAGCGCATGATCCCAGTGCAACATATAATTATACTAAATGGATCCCAAATTTGAAATCAGCGTCACAAAATGTCCTAGAAACCGCCAGAAGCCCAAAAAAGTCACCTGAGGTCATCGGAAGTCAATGACCTCAGTTGACCTCTGAGAAGGTCAATCGAGGTAACAATCTCAGTGGAAACCACAACTGTCACCTGGAAACACCTGTGCAAATGCTCCTGAACAACAAACACTCGGAAACAACACAAGTTACATGCATCGATACTGCGGGACGCCAGTTGCGCCTGACATGACCTTGAGAAACAGGTCATAGGTCAAGGGTCATGTGGGTTAGAAATTCAAATATTGTGGAGCTTGTAGAAAATATTTCAAAAGTAGGGTACTGAAAGTTTAATTGCAATCGGTTGGAAATTGCGCGAGTTATTCCAGAAACACCGAGGGGGTGGCATCCACCCCCTACCCGGGCGAGGGTTAAACGTAACCATATACCTACGACTAAATCTCCGATGACAGGATTTGAGGAAACCACAAAAGCAAAGAAATCGACAAGTATGCAATCGATAGACAATGTGACGGGTACATTTTTTTAACCAATATATATTTGGGAGGGGCTTCCTACTCAGCGCAGAGGAGAGGAGGGGCCTCCTCATCAGCAGGGCCTCCTACTCAGCACAGAGGAGAAGAGGGGCCTCCTCTTCAGCACCGAGCAGAGGAGGGGCCTTCTACTCAGCACAGAGGAGAGGCGGGGCCTCCTTCCCAGCACAGAGGAGAGGAGGTGCCTCCAACTCAGCACAGATGAGAGGAGGGCTTCTTCCTACTCAGCGCCGAGGAGAGGAGGGGCCTCCTACTTAGAACCGATGAGAGGATGGCCTCCTACTCAGCACAGAAGAGAGGAGGGTCCATCTACTCAGCACAGAGGAGAAGAGGGGCATCCTACTCAGCACAGAAGAGAGGAGGGGCCTCATACTCTGCACCGAGGAGAGGAGGGGCCTCCTACTTAGCACCGAGGAGAGGAGAGCCTCCTACTCAGCGCCGAGGAAAGGAGGAGCCTCCTACTCAGCACATAGGAGAGGATGGGCCTCCTACTCAGCACAGAGGAGAGGAGGAGAATCCTACTCAGCACAGAAGAGAGGAGGAGGGGCTTCCTCATCAGCACCGAGGAGAGGGGGGCCTCCTACTCAGCACAGAGGAGAGGAGGGGCTTCCTCCTCAGCACAGAGTAGAGTAGGGGCTTTCTACTCAGCACATAGGAGAGGAGGGGCCTCCTACTCAGCACAGAGGAGATAAGGGACCTCCTACTCATCACAGATGAGAGAAGGGGTCACCTATTCAGCACAGAGGAGAGGAGGGGCCTCCTCTTCGGCACAGAGGAGAGTAGGGGCCTCCTACTCCGCACAGAGGAGAGGAAGGGCCTCCTACTCAGCACCGAGGAGAGGATGGGCCTCCTACTCAGTACAGAGGAGAGAAGGGGCCTCCTACTCAGCACAGAAGAAGAGGGGACTCCTACTCAGCACAGAGGAGAGAAGTGGCCTCCTCCTCGGCACAGAGGAAAGGGGGAGGGGCCTCCTACTCAGCACAGATGAGAGGAGGGGCCTCCCATTCAGCACAGAGGAGATAATGGGCCTCCTCCTCAAGGAGAGGAGGGGCCTCCTGCTCAGAACAGAGGAGAGGAGGGACTTCCTATGGCTCATGAAGTCCCAAAATTTTGCAATGGGGTCTCTTGTGAGACCTCAAAAGTATACAAAGTTTCACCCATGCATGACGTCATACATTATCATGGAATTGTTTTATGGCCATGAAGGAGAAAAGAGAAACATGCCCATTTTTCGACGGATATCCATCCAAACAAATGCATATTTGTTTGTTCAGCTCGAAATACCCCGTATAGCCAATTTTTAAGACAACTTTCAAGGTGACCTATCCCCTTTAGGGGCGTCAACTATAGAGGTTATTTGGCGCCCAAATCGCAATGTTGAATGTGTGCTATCCACATACCTTGCTACTTAAGCGATACCGAAATCGTGATGCGATCAATCTTGCGCAGGTGCCCATATCCGTTTACTTCATTTTACATATATACATGTCGTTTCCGAATTTTTGGCACTTACATTATAATAGCTATGGATATGTAAGAAGGCATAGAGAAGGCATTGCAAGCTTTGTAAGCCTTCTCTGGGTACGAGTACGATTCTGATTACAATGGATCATTCAATGAAATAAGAGTTTCAGTATCAGTTTCAGTTTCAGTTTCAATAGCCCCGTTTACATAGCAATTTCAAAATAGTGGAACATTGTTCACTAATTGTGGAATATCTTCCATTAAGCTCGTTTGAGTAGATATCATCACTACACCAGACTGAGATTTGATCCAATTTGCTCAAACATGGTGTAAGAGTGATCTTGGTTCCTTTTATTTCGAAATCGTGCTTTATAAGTACTGTTAACAGCACAAACATCCAGAGCGGAGTATTTTTTCTTCCGACATTTTGACCTTCATTTGGTAGCGTAGCAGCTTTTGCGAAGACTGCTGCGCTTCCATATGCGCAACCGATTTACTTTTTCCGACGGCAGTTGCCGCTTTTTCGCGAATAAGAATTAGAGCTGCAAGATCTCCGGAAAGTATCATACCGGTACCATACAACAACACAACCAATAACACAATGTTCCACCAATATACCGGCGCTGTCATTAGTATTTTGTCGCACATATGTTCGCATGCCGCATAGTACATGCCGCAGGCATCTAAAAAGTGCTTGCGGTGCCTAAAAATGACCCGCTGTGTCGTGCACCGTACCGCAAGTCATACAGCTCGAAACGTGGGAGGAGCTTATTTTAGCCAAGTTAGCGTGCACTTATTTTCACGACCAGCACCTGACGTGAATTCTGTATAATACGACGGAAACAACACCAACAAAGGCAATACCTAGGCTGCAACAACCATACGACCAATGTGATACATAACAGCAGACGGTAAATTGACGCACTGGCGCCGTAATCGTGATCAATATCAGTTGATTACGACAATTATCAACAGGTATAAATACCCACTGACAGGTGAAGGCATGCACCTTCTGCAAGGGAATAGGTCACCTTTAACATGGGGTTTTGAACTAAGATAGCATATTTGTAGAGATCGAAAAATGGGTTGTAGTGAAATAATTACCTCGCTAGGCTAAACAATTTCGACACAAGACTAGTGGGGCCCGTTGTAGAAGACTCTGTTTCGGAGCGGTTTCGGGGCACGAAACTTCGCCGGTAGTATGACGTCATACCTGCTGACGTCAGAATTGCGTCACACGCAGATTCTGCCGCAAACTAGCCGTAACCATTGCCATTAGTACCGATCACCATAAAACAACACTGATTGTGATTACCATCGTGTCGTTTCAGTGACTGGGACAGTGGATTGAGTTAGTATTTGGATTTCGAAGTTAAGTTACCTTGTTTTTAACGGCTTTTAACCCTCGCCCTACGGGAGCTTTTTTCACCTTCGCCCTACGGGGGGGGGGGCTGACAGGCCTCCCTGTTAACTTCCAAACCAAGCAACTTAGAGCAATGCGGTAAGAACCAGCATGTTACCTGTCATGAGTGGAATCTAACGGTATGCGATTTTTAGGTTTCAGATCAACGAGTGACCTTCCAGGTCAAGTGAATGACTTCGGATTTACCACGTCCAGAACAGCGATTTTGTTCTTCTGAAAACCTCAAAATTAGAAATTGATAAATGCAAATAGAAAGGCATGTTCCTAGACCAGTTTTGGCTCAGAAATACAAAAAATTAGTTATGTGTTCGTATCTTGTCCAAAAATTTTAAAAAAAGTTATTAAAAAAATGACGTCATCAGTTTCTTACACTTAGGAATTCATCACTCAGTCAATAATGGAGATGTTGCTTTGATATTTGGTATGAGTATTGTCCATACTCAGTTCTCTCACATATATTCCGGTTTTTCCAATATCTTTGAAAATTTTGATTTTGAGGGGATTTTCCAATTTTTTCTTTATTTTAGGGGTCAAAAACCCAAATTTGTGAAAATCCAAGATTGCCATTTTAAAGATAATGCCATTTTGTATCTTCGGTGAATTGAGTTTGCAATTTGCTTTAAAACTCTGTTTTATACGATTTTTCAAATATTTCCCCTTTTTTACCAACATGACGTCATCAAAACATTATTATCTCCCAAAATACTTAACCAATTTCATTTTTTTTTACAGCCTACGTATAATTGTTGTAAACTCAGCTACTAAAAATGTCAGCAAGATGCACCGCATGTGTCAAAAGTTATTCAAGAAAAACCTCAGGAGGGTGGCCTGTCAGGCCCTCCCCCCCCCGTAGGGCGAGGGTTAACTGTGGGTTTAGTGCCGGGATCAGAGGTCCGGGGACCGAAAGGACGAAATTATTGTATCGGCGGGTGCGACCCTGAGTTGAGCGCAACGATTGTCAGGTAAGTATCTACCTATGCTCTTGCTGACCTGATAAATCATTGATCATTAAACTGATCTGTTTACGCAGACCAGGTGTTTCATATATTTGTTTCATGGAAATGTTTGCTTGATTGGTTCTATAAATATATAATTATTTTGCAAGGAAAACATTAGCAGTAAGAATCAGAGTTATCTATGTATTTTTTCCTGAAAGTAATTGATTAACCAGCTAGATAAACACCACCATGATGGCGATGATGGCGCTATACTCCACATTCAATCAGTCGATGTGGGGACCGCACCATCGTACCGTACCGTACCGTACCGTACCGTACCGTACCATTCCGTTCCGTTCCGTTCCGTTCCGTTCCGTTCCGTTCCGTTCTGTTCCTTTCCGTTCCGTTCCTTTACGTTCCGTTCCGTTCCGTCCCGTCCCGTCCCGTCCTGTCCCGTCCCGTCCCGTCCCGTTCCGTCCCGTTCCGTCCCGTCCCGTCCCGTCTACCATATCCAATATATCCAAGCTAATAAGCCAAGCTATATCCAAATATCCAAGCTACCATATGCATGACGTCATACATTGTCATGAAGTATTTTAAGGCCATGAAGGAGACAATAAAAACATGTATATTTATCGACGGATATCCATATATCGTCCAAACTAATGTCATGTTCGTTTTTTCAGCTAAAAAAAAACACTTTTCCAAGGTGACCTATTCCTTTAACAAAAAAAAACTCAAATACCTGAGTAAAATGCTTACTCGCCCTATATTTACATTAATTTAAAGACATGTTTTGTATTGGACATCAGCAGAAAGTTGTGCAGTCTCAGTTTGCGGCAGGGCTAATAAAAACCTCCATCCTGGCAACGGCGTCAGCGACCAGCCGTTGACCCAGGATTCCAAAAGTTGCGACCAGAGTCACACGATAAAAAATCATATCAAAATGTATTTGAACTCAATTATAGTCCCTCCAGTCGGACTCTAACAATGTGGATAAAGTGGCAGCTCTAGTAACTATGCCACTGTATGGGATACGTTTTTGTATTTAACTGCATGATTTTTCCAGTGCAAAACGGGTTTCCCCTTCTACTACGGACGAACGGCCCAATGCTCACAAAAACAACTGTCTACTACGAACCATGTTCTACTACGGGCGGCGGTTGGCATAGGACGGCGCTTTTCTGGCGACCACAGTGTTAAACCAATGGCATACCAGGGGCCCGAAAACGCCAACGAAACGGCGGCCGGTGGTCACCGTGGTCGTTGCCCGAACGTAGTAGCAGTTGTATATTTTGAACTACATATGGCAGCTGGCAGGCAGCTGCCATATGGCGTCTGAGCCAGCTCGGCTGGCGGTTGGATTCAATCTTTGTGATGTGTGGGGTCGACAGTTTTGAAAGCTGGTGTCGTTTTTTAACTTGGTTTGGTTGTATAAGTTATTTCCGGAGAGCAGAGGCCTCGCTACCTTCTAAAAAGTGTGGGGGGGGGGGGGGTCTACTGCCAGGGGGCGCCATACCCAGAGGGGGCGCCCCGGCCTAGAGAGGCGCAAACCCCATGAATTTGCTGGATTTCATTCAGGGGCGAAGGGGGGGGGGGGTGGTATCCAGTTGCGAATTCTCTCCCCCCCCAAAAAAAAAAGGCTAAACTGTAGGTATGCACGTCCGACGACCGTGGTTTTTTGTTTGGGGGGGACAAATCATGGTTTCAGGACCTTTCGGGCGGCCGTGGCCCCTTGCCCCCTAGATCCGCCCCTGATTTCACTTGCTTAATTTGCAGGTTCCTCTTTCACATAAAAAGAGGTGAGGTGGTGAACCATGAATATATAGATATCGACGAATTAAGACGAAATATCGAATATAAATGTCGACGTTACGCAGCGGGCAATTAAATTTGTATTGGTTTTCAATCGACAAAATACCGCTTTGACATCTACAAACATACACCCGCACAGCCGCGCGCTTATGCAAGAACTGCACATTGCACATCAAGGGCGGATCCAGTCGGCCGTTTTTTGTTGTTTTTTGGCTTTTCTTGGGGGGGGGGGCAAACCGTTTTTAGCGGACATTACCTACCCCAATTTCGAATTTCTTACCGGATTTGGGCCACTTTATTTTGCAACCACACGATTTCTAATGATGTCTTTATTTGGATATTGTTGTGTGTTTTTCGCTTTTCGACCCTTTGGGATATCGAAAAAGGAAAGATGTCAGCTTACAGTTTGTATTGTTCCGACAATGAGCAAAACTATGTCAATTGTCAGCTGTACCCAGGGGCGTCGCCGATAATTTTTGAGTGGAGGGGTCGGCTGAAATGACGAAAAAAATATACCCCATTTTTGTATTGGTGTAGTTTTAAGCCTTTGCAGCATTTTTAATGTGGATTTTCATGTTATAGTAGGTACTTGTTATTTAGCGCCGCGAAGCGGCGCGAAATTTGTACGGGTTTGCCTGATAAAACCCAGAAACATAGGCGGTGGGCCTTATAGAGAATAAGAAGCTAAACATGCTATTCACTCAATTAACGGTTACAACGAACCGAAGACGATGGCGATGGCTCGTTATGACGATGGCCACTGATGTGACGCCGCGAAGCTGCGTGAAAATTTTAGTTTTAGGTCGTGGAAAACGAAATTTGAATATTGTAACCAGACCGTGAGTGGAGACAAGCCTCAGGTAACCCCTATTCTTGGTTGCACATCTCGGTATGAAGCAAAATATTGAAATTGAAGTAGTTTTTCATATATATATTCTTCGTATAGTAAATCACGATGACCGGTGGCAGTCAGCGCTCAATAGTACATATGATAATAATAACCGTATACATACACCGAATGTATGTACCGAACTGTAACAAACAACTATGTATGTACAGAACTGTAACAAACAAATGGTAACAGTGCAAATGTAAATGTTTTTTTTTAAATAACAAATTTAGTCCGAATGTTTTTTGAATGGATGGATTTCCGAGGTCGGGCCCCGTGCTAAGCATAGCTTGTTGCGCAGGCCCTGACCCCACCACCCGATCAAGCAATTGCTGGCGTCCGGCAGAATTTAGAAGCGAAAGTTGTACGTGCCCGACATACCTGGACACGGTCCGCCCCACCCTCTGACGTCACCTGACCTTGAGTGCGACCGCTGCCACCGGCCACAGGCCATCCCAGTCAGGGGCAAATAGCGAGCGCCGAGGCGACTCGAACCCAGGTTGCCACTACCGGGTGAGGTCAGAAGCCCAGCGCTCTCCCAACTGAGCTACAGGGACGGACAAAACGGTTTGAAAGCAGCAAGAGGCAGAATTACTTTTCCGCACATAAATGGTCCCTACGGATCTGGAGGAGCCTGGGGCAAGATGGCTTGGGGAGATGGTCCTGGCCTGGTCTTCGGTCCAGCAAGTTGGGCACCGCTGGAGCAGCTTCCGGGTGCCGATGTCCGCGTCTTTGCGGTTGCGTCGCCTTTTTTTCGGAACTGGGCAGACTAGCTAAAAACGTATCCCACTTGCAAGTTAATATTTTATGCAGGGATTGGGCCCTGGGCTAGAAATTAGGTACCGACAAGGAGAGACTCTGCCAGACACTTAATGAATTCATTTGCCCATTTTCCAAATTTGTATAAGCAATTGCGTATTTTGTGTCATGCCGCGAAGCGGCGCGAAATTGTCAAGTTTTTCATTGTGGATAGCTGGATTCGAACTGCTCCCAAGACAATTTTTACAACTGTACGTCCGACCGTTTTTTTGGGGGAGGGGGGGGGGGGCGGCAAATAATAGTTTCAGGACCTTTGGGGGAGGCATGGCCCTTTTGCCCCTCCTAGATCCGCCCCTGTTGCACATTAACATTGGACATACCTGTTCATGACTGCCTGTGAGGTCTGAACTCAAAATCACGCGACGTAAAACAAAACATCGCGGTTTATGTCGGTCTACTGCTATAGCAACTGCGCTGCCGTAAACAGATTTCACAATGAAGAAGAAAAAAATAAGGGAAAGTTTGTCAAGGAAGGAAAGGAAATATCAGCCAATAACTTGCAAACGGTAAATCGCACAGACATTCAAATGGTACCCATCGCTTCGGTGCATCATGACAGGTACAGTGGTGAATTATAATCAAAGGGATCGGTCCAGGCGCACAACCAGAAAACACATTTCGGGAAGGGGAGGATGCGGCTGTTGGGGTCGTCATCTCCAGTCCAAAAGGGGCCTCATTTCCGATCCAAAGGGTTGCCGCTGGCACTCACGACTCGAGAGGCGACACCTGCACTCGCAGCCCCCCCCCCCCCCCCCCCCCCTGCGAGGCATGCAGGGGCGCCGACTGCTCAGTCACGACTCAACGCATTATGCCGCCCTAGGAAGGTATCTCGTCGCCCTCGGAAGTATGGGTGGATCTTTTCAGATAAAAGTTAGTGGGGCAAACTATGAAACTCAGCCAGCCACAGCAATTCCCGTCCCGTCTGCCGCCGAGGTCGGACACGCGCGTGCGCGCTCCCGCGAGAGCTACCGAGCGAGCGCCTGTCAGTGTTTCGAGTGTGCGTGAGGAGGCGGTGACAGCCCTTGAGCAGTGACGTCTCAGTAAAGTGCGGTGGCAGCGAGCGCAGTATCATCATGCAGGCGGAGGACATCAAGCCGATCATAGAAACTGCTTGCAAGATCCGGAGACAGTATCAATCTGGCGTACGGCTCTGACACCCATCATCACAAAAGTGGTTGCGGACCTCATGGCCGAAAGAAACGCCGAAATAGATGCCCTGAAAGCAACTGTCACGGAGCAGCAGAACACCATCAACGAACTCGAGCAATACTCGCGAAAAAACTGTGTTAACATAGCCGGTGTGAAAGAAAAGGACAGAGAGTCGGTGAGAATGCTCACAAAAGACATCGGCAAGGCTGTTGGTGTAACGTTGGCCGACAGTGACATCGACACAGCCCACCGCCTCGGCAGGCAAGCCGATGGCAAGGTCAGGCCAGTCATCGTAAAGTTCACGACATTTGACAAGAGGCAGGAACTCTACCAGGAGCGTAGAAAATTGCGCACCGCATCCGCTCCTGTCGACTCATCGCTCTCCGACGTCGAGCTGCGCCAGATCTTTGTCTCCGACAGCCTGACCAGGGCAAACGGAAGCGTTATGTACGCGGCTCGCCGGTTGAAGAACGACGGAAAGATCGCCGCAGCCTGGACGGATGCTGGGCGTATGAAGATTCGCATCGTGACCGACGGGCCCACCCGAGTCATAAGAAGTTTGGACGATCTTCGCAGCATCGACCCTGACCACGCCGTGTTCGCCGCCCCGGACTCCGGCCGGCCTGGCGCCGCCCGTGCGCCGGCCCCCGCCCCAGGAGATGCGTACCGGGTCGTGCAGACGCGGCGCAGCGGTCGGCTGGCGGGCAGGTGAACGCTGCGTGCGACCTTCGACCCGTGACGTCACACGTGGCCCGCGGGGCCGGCGGCTCGACCTGGCGCGCCGTGGTGCGAGGTCATTGGACAAGTGCCGTGACCTGCGGGCGGCGCTGTGGTTGGCCGCCCGGCCGCCGCGTCATCGTGGCGCGCTGGGCCGCCACGGCCGGCTGCGCCGGTACCAGTCAGCGCGGAGGAGCCGGGCCGGGCCGACCCGGCCGTCGTGGGTCCGTGGACGCCGTGAATCCGTGGACGCCAGCGGCTGTGACGGTCACAAGTTGAGTATGATGACGATTCGTGATTGGGCACTAAGCGTCATACTATACGCCCGTCCCACATTAGTTTGTAAGCTTGTGTAATTTTTGCGTTGTTGTTTCGTTGGCATTTTGCCGCGACGGCGCCGCCTTGAATGACTAGTCTACCTAAAGAGCGGGGCGGCGCCGACAGCGGTCGTTGCTTGCGTGTGTATGGCGATTATGTCTACCAGAAGCACGGCGTATAAATGTGATCACTTATTGTATATACGTTTTGGCATGTTAGAAGCCATTCGAAGCGTTGCGCACTGACTCCACATTAGCGGTTCTTGAAAATGGAGTTTTTGCAGTTACATAATTTGTGTTACTCGTGCTTTTGTGTGCTATGGGTTTGCTATGGTGTCTGGTTTGTGCGTGCTAATGCTCCACCTATCGTTAACATCTCACACAATGAGAGTGCAATGGTTATTACGCAACATTTACTTATTTATTCACGTAACATATTGTTTTGTTTACAAACGTCTGCTTAACGTTTGTTTAACTTGCCACCTGCGCTCGCTGCCTCGGTGCATCAATGCCTCTGCTGGTGATTTTGCTGCGTTCCCAGGCTGCGTCACCGGCGCCCGTCCGCTGCTGCCGCGCCGCTGGAGTCGTATATCGTGCGGCACAGCCTGGAGGCGCGCGGCCGGAGCCCCGGCCGTCCTCAGCTACCTTCCTTACATCAACAGCACCTCCAACAGCGTCATGGAGGGAGAGAGTGGGCGCCCCTTCGTTCGGCGACGGCAGTTCTAATCAGAATCCCATATTTACGCCATTCCAAACTCCGAATATCCACTGTCGGCCCACTACTCCTCGTTACTCGGGACATGCTGAACACGCACAACCCTTCATCACACAAGCATACCAGTGTACATAATTCACCCTACCTTTTCAAGCAAATGTTACGGCGAACAGAAACCTCAAACAAAGTATTTAAATTTGCAAATACACACAATGATATATACTTACTTTTGATATTGGGTGGTGTTTAACAAAATCCAGGTCCTATACACAATAAATTGACAATTTGTCACGTAAACAGCAAAAGTATCACGGCTTCGGGACGACTAGACGAGCTAAATTTCTTTGTGGACGAGTATAACGTTGACATCTTGGCACTCTCTGAAACAAAACCAGATGAAACAATACATTATAGCTTATATAACTTGCCAAATTTCCATGCACCTTTTACAAAACACCGTTCTCGTCATGGGGGAGGTGTGGCAATTTACACACGCAATCACATTTCAACACGCAGATTACACGAACTGGAATGTCCCTTGGAAGAATGGATTTGGACAAAGACTAAAATAAACGAGACTATTTTAACTTGTTCCCTTTACTTGCCACCAAATTTAACCCACGACAGACTAGAGATCTTCATCGACAATTTTACTGACAGCATAATGTTAGCACAGCGTTTTTCACCTACCACAATAATCATACTAGGGGACTTTAATACCGGAAACATATATCTTTCTAGCAACCTACCACATAGCGGGGTCACACCTTTCGAGATTAGACTAAAAGACACAATAGAAACCCTCAACCTAACACAACTAATCAGGACACCCACACGACAGACAGACACATCTTCGAACTTACGTGACTTAGTTATAACTAACAATCCCCAAGTGATGACTGCATCAGGCGTCCTCCCTTCCTTCTCGAATATTGATCACTTCCCTGTTTTTGCAAAACTCGACATAGAAATACAGCCTCCTTTTAAACTCCAAGAAAGACACATTTGGGACTACGACCGCAGAGACATAAACAGACTAACCCAAACACTGATTCACACTGACTGGAATTTTATTTTCGACAACGACATACACAACGCTACTGAGCAATTTACCCAGACGATTTTGACGGCAGCGGCGGACGCTATTCCTATAAAAATTATTAAAGCACGGCAGCATAACAAAATCTGGATGACAACTGAATTGAAAAAGAACATGCGTAAGCGCGATAGACTATTCCGATTTGCAAGACAAAGTCAAACAACACACGACTGGCTCAAGTGGCGAATCCAAAGGAATAGAACAACAGCGCTAAACAGACGACTTAAGGACGAACACTTGCAAAAACACATCAACAAATTACTAGAACACAAACACGACCCCTATAAATACCACAAAACTCTAAAAACGCTCATAGGACGAACAAAACATGACGTAATACCACCACTGGAAAATGCTGACCACGAAATTGTAACTGACAACACACAAAAAGCAAACCTCATAAATGACTACTTTGTTTCTCAGACTAGAATCGACACAGCCGGACTGACGCTACCCACTACATACGAACATAACGGGGAGGCGATACCCGCTTTGGAACAAATACAGGTCACAGAAACTCAAGTCCATAACATTTTAAATTCTCTTGACGTTAACAAGTCAACTGGTCCCGACAAAATTCCAACAAAAATCGTAAAAATGATAGCCATATTAATCGTAAGTCCCTTAACTTCACTCTTTAATAAATCTCTCAGCTCAGGAATATTTCCAAACGTATGGAAAGAAGCGCTGGTAACACCTATCTTCAAGAAAAATGGTTCTCCGTCCGACCTGAAGCAATACCGTCCCATCAGTCTCCTTCCCTGCCTCTCCAAAGTCCTTGCAAAAATTGGTATTCTCTTCAATTTACTCGCACCTTACCAATCACAATCTTCTATTGGACAAACAGAGCGGGTATCGCCCCCATCACAGTACTGAAATTCAGCTAACGTACCTAACGCACAACATATATAAGCATTTAGACGAAGGACGTGACGTGACAGCAATCTTCCTAGACATTTCAAAATATTTCGACAAAATTTGGCATGAAGGACTTCTTTACAAATGCAAAAACGAATTTTCCATATCAGGAACTCTTCTTTCTTGGCTAAGATCGTATTTAATTAACAGACGGCAAAAGTAGGAATAGGAGACAATATTTCTTCGACAAAGACCACTGGCTCTGGTTGTCCACAGGGATCGGTTCTTGGACCACTTCTCGCTTTAATGTACTTAAACGGACTAACAAACAAAGTGACAAACGACGTTCTTTTGTATGCTGACGACACCTCTCTGTACGCTTCCCACACTAGACAAAACGCCGACGCAGTACGACACTCTATACAACGTGACCTAAACGCAATGTTTGACTACGGTGTCCAGTAGGCAATTACTTTTAACCCATCCAAAACTATTCAACAATTTTTTACTCTCAAAATAGACAATGCCCCTCCCACCCTTTCTTTTGGTGGACAACTTATACCCGTTACAGACAATCACAAACATCTTGGACTAACTATGTCAAAAGATCTCTGGTTTCATGTTCACATCAACGACATATTAAGAAAAATGAATACGGCTCTAAGTCCAATCTATCCACTAGCGAAATTCTTAACACGTTCAACACTTAGTAGCATGTACACCACTTATATACGGCCCTACCACGACTATTGTGACGTAGTTTTTGACGGACACATAACGACACACGACGAACTTAGACTGGAAAGACTTCAAAATAGAATCGCAAGACTGACAACAGGCGTTCCTTTCAGAACTCCGACCAATAAACTCCGACTAGACATAGGCTGGGAAACGTTAAAAACTCGACGAGAAAAGCACAGATTAGTTTTCTATCATAAATTAACCCACTTGCCGGACAGACAACCAGACTACATCAAATCCATTCTTCCCCAGACTCGCATAAGAGCCACAAGACGAAACCTCAGGAACGCTAACACTCACACTCTGCCAGCAAACAACACAACATCCTTTCAAAGGTCTTTTGTTCCCAAAACTACCAGAAAATGGAACCTTCTCCCACCCTCTATTCGAGAGCAAATTAACACATCCATCTTCAAACAAAAAGTCGCCGAACTGTTGGGCTGCCCCTCTCCCCCTCCCTATTTTTCATTCGGCAGAAAATTTGGTAACCGTCTCCACACGCAAATTAGAACAGGAACACTTTCTCTAAAT
This sequence comes from Chirona hameri, assembly GCA_036785665.1. NCBI lineage: Eukaryota > Metazoa > Arthropoda > Thecostraca > Balanomorpha > Balanidae > Chirona > Chirona hameri. Next base: position 23,611 of record JAXIVJ010017428.1, read on the forward strand.
GCATATCTGTATCAGTACCAACAATCTGAATCATCTTCCTGTCCTTGTGGCTTCCGAACAGAACACATCAAACATTTTATACTTGATTGTCCACTATATCGAACACTGAGAAACATTCTGTTTAGCAGAATAACTGAAACGCTCCATAACGATCTTACTCAGTTATCTTCAGCACACATCCTTGATTTACTTGTTAACGGCTCATCACTTAACGCTGTGGACGGCTGGCGCGTGGCCGAGTGCTTCCAGGACTACATTAAAGGGGCCTTGGCATCGCGACGTGCGGCGGCGGCGGCGGGCGGCGGTGTCGCGACGCTACAGTGAAAAACGACACCGGCGCAATATAGTACCGAGGCGGCAGATAGGGTTGTTTTGATTGTATTTATGTATTGCCATTATGAGTTACAGGTTGTTTTTGTTTTTGATTTGTTCCTATTTATTATCATTATCATTACGAGTGTAGGAGAGGCGCCTTGTCACAAGCCGACAGAGCTTTTGCGCCAATCCTGAAAATTGCATGTTATCGCCCTTTTATAATACTGAATAAAATGTATTCAACAACAACATTGCCTGGTTGTTTTGCATGTTTGAAGTTAAAATGGTCATTTTAACGCCAGGGACCGTTCAAATCTAGCAAAAGTTGGTGGGTTAAAGCGGGAAGTTGCTGGGGCCCCACCGTCAGTTGCTGGGGCCCCACCGAATAGGAAACTCCACCCGCCCTCGCAAAACATCTTGCCGCCCTCAAAAGGCATCATGCCGTCCTTGGAAGACATCATGTCGCCCTCTTCGGAAGACATATTGCCGCCCTCGGAAGGCATTTTGCCACCATCAGACGACGTCTTACCGCCCTCGGAAGGCATTCTGCCGCCCTCAGAGCGTATTATGCCGCCCTTAGAAGGCACCATGTCGCCCTCGGAAGACACCTTGCCGCCCTCGGAAGCATCTTATCGCCATCGCAACTGTAATAAAGGGGCGCCGCATTTTTGGAAGAGGGGCGCCCATGAGCTTGGGCCAGTGGCGTGCGCATACATTTCACGAAGGACCAGTTCATGCCTTGAGGGGGCCACCCAATCGACAGGGGCGCCACCATTGGTGAACATTTTGCAGGGGGCCTCTCCTTCCTCGCGTGCTCGTCGTACTTTTAACATTTTGTGGGGCGCCATCACTAGCCGGAGGGGCGCCGTCACTGCAGGGGGCGCCGTCACTATCCGGAGGGGGTGCCGTCACTCGCTGGAGGGGAGTGGTCACTGACCGGAGGGGGCGCCTCACTGGCCGGAGGGGCGCCGTCACTAGCCGGAGGGGCGCCGTCACTCGCCGGAGGGGGTGGTCACTGGCCGGAGGGGCGCCGTCTTTGCCGAAGGGGGCGCCGTTCACTTGCCGAAGGGGCGCCGCAACTGGCCGGAGGGGTCGCCGTCACTAGCCGGAAGGCCGCCGTCACTGGCCGGAGGGGAACCCATCACTATCCGGATGGGCGCCATCACTATCCGGAGGGGGCACCGTCACTAGCCGGAGGAGCGCCGTCACTTACGGGGGGGGGTGGCACCCGGTCACTGGCCGGAGAGGGCAGTCACTAGTTACAGGGGCGCCGTCACTCGCCGGAGGGGCGCCGTCACTATCCGGAGGGGCGCCATCACCCGCCGGAGGGGGCGACGTCACCCGCCGGAGGGGCGCCGTCACCCGCCGGAGGGGGCGCCGTCACTGGCCGGAGGGGCGCCTTCACTGGCTGGAGGTGGCGTCGTCACTGGTCGGAGGGGCGCCGTCACTGGCCGGAGGTGCGCTTGTCACGGGCCGAAGAGGGGGCGCCCTCACTGGCCGGAGTGGCGCCGTCACTGGCCGAGTGGCGCCGTCACTGGCCGGAGGGGCGCCGTCACTGATCGCCAGCTTTGCATGGGCGCCTCGGGTCCAAAAGGACCAGTGTCATGCCTGAATGAACCGTATACTCGGTACGCCACTGGCTTGGGCCCTCACTGACATAGGGGCGCAACACATACTGGCGGGGCATTTTTGGTGACTTTTTGATGTTTTTCTTTGTTTTTTGTTGTTTTGTTTTAAAGGGGCGCCTCCGGCGCCCTCTCCTAAAACCCAGAACAGACCCACTTTTTGAGGGGACGCCTTCGGCGCCCGCTCAAAAGTGGGGGGTCCGGGGCACCCGGACCCCCGGTTAGCGACGCCCCTGGCCGGAGAGCCAATTCGCTTCTGGAGGACGTGGACCAGTTGGATAGCACAGCAATGTAAGTCAACAGCCGCCCACTAGCGTCGCTTCTCCGTTTTCTAGTGTTTTTGCGCGATTTTAGTTTCGGCCACCTGCAAGATTTGCCTGGTATTCGCATTAGTGTTTTCGGACCGACCGAAGTGATTTTCGTGCCTCTTTCTTTCGTGTTTAATATGGTTTTCCTCATTTAGTATTTTCAATAATTGGCCATGGGTCTCGCCCGTCGAAACTCCTTTCTACCGTTTCTGGAAAAGGCTACCATCGCCGTCTCCACCAATCGCAAGGTTTGCGCACTC
>JAXIVJ010017429.1:0-26115 GCA_036785665.1 Chirona hameri
CAGGGGCTAAAGCCCCCCCCATTCCAAGCTCGACAGGGGCGGCAATAGAAATTAGCCCCCCCCCCCAAAAAAAAATCCGCTGAAACTGGCGATGAAAAATGGGTACTGCCTGCGAAAACAAAAATCTCGCAATTTTGTTCTCGCCTCGTTCGTGTTTCCTTCATTTGGTAGCTTTTTGGTAGCAGTAGGGATAGGGAAAGTGGCGCGTCTGACGCTATTTTGGAGTGATTCACAACCAACGTAAGTTATAATTTTACACGCAGTGTCGCAGCCTTTGGTCTCCTGCTGTCTGCTGGAGCGCGTGAGTGAACTTCCTTGTATAGGTACCTATGTTGTGTGGAATACGTCTACTAGTATTAAGTTAAGTAGGGTAATTAGGTTCAGTTTGAAAAAAAATCCCAATGTTCTTCTTTGTGTAGCTATGGATTGATTTCCAGATATGTACCGAGCAGGTATGAAATAAATGATTATTATTATCATTTCTGGTGGTAGCGTAGCCCTATCATTTTTGCAGAAATAATAATGGGACAGTGGTGGATTTCTGAATCCGGAATTTGGGTCATTATGTGCCTGTCACCTATAAGACATGCAAAAATACCATATGGAGGCTTATACATTATGCATAGCCTTACCTTACCTAACCAAAGTTGGAATTTACTATAAAGGCTGAGGGCCTGTAATAAAGGAAAAGGGCATCAAATAGAAAATAAAAAAGGAGATGCTGACTGACAAGGTTCTTGTAAGCCTAAATGTAATCCTAGCATAGTAAAAATATGCTTGCAAGGTTTGGTTCCTATAGGAAAGGGACAAAGTGTGGCGCGGCTCTGTATTACCACAGGGCTCAAACATGTACTTGGGGCAGCAAAAATGCAGCCTGAAATGGGGCAGCTTGCTTCTCCGCAGTGAACATGAGCAGTGATTTGGTTGAATCATACCTCTCTTTATCATACGATGCTGGACGATGCTGCTGACCCCAAATCATGCAGCTCGTTATTTTTTTTCTTCTCGTTCGTGTTTCCTCTATTTTGAAGAATTTTGGTAGCAGGAGGGAAAGTGGCGCGTGCATATTTGGAAATGTCGAATACAAAATCCAGACCCATCATACTTAAGTAGCCATAAGTCAGCAAAACTAAAGATATTGCTTTGAAATTCGGTGTGGGTATTGTTATACTTCGTTCTCCAATATATATTCCGGTTTTGGTAGCAGTAGGGATAGAGAAAGTGGCGCAAAGTAGCCGTTTTTGAACATGTTTGGAAATTTTGATTTGGTGGATTTTTTCTCTTTCTCCAATTTGTTTTTCTTCATAAAATCATATAAAATATAAAATCATATGAAAAGGCCGGAATATATATTGGAGAACCAAGTATGGACGATGCCAAAACCAAATGTCAAAGTAATATCTTGAGCGTTGACTGACTTAGGACTCCCTAAGCAGTGGCGTACGCAGAAATTCACAAAGAACCAGGTCATTGCCTTGAGGGGCGCCACCCGATCGACAGGGCCGCCACCAATATTGGCGAATTTGCCAGGGGGGCGCCTCTCCTTTCGCACTGTGCGGAAGGAGAGTCACTGGTCGGAGGGGCACCGTCACTCGCCAAAGAGGGGCAGTCACTAGTCGGAGGGGCGCCGTCACTCGCCGGAGGGGCGCCGTCACTAGCCGGAGAGGCACCGTCACTCGCCGGAGGGGCGTGGTCACTGGCCGGAGGGCCGCTGTCACGGGCCGGAGAGGCGCCGTCTATGGCAGGGGACGCCCTCACTGGCCGGGGGCGCCGTCACTGGCCACAAAAAAGTCGTCACTGGCCGGGGGAGCGTCCTCACTGGCCGGAGTGGTGCCGTCACTAGCCAGAGGGGCGTCGTGACTGATCGGAGGGGCGCCAGCTTTGCATGGGCGCCTCGGATCCAAAGGACCAGGTCATGACCTGCATGACCTGATAGTTGATACTCGGTACGCCGCTGTCCCTAAGTATGATGGGTCTTGACTTTATATTCGACATTTCCCAATATGCGTGACCGGTCTGGCGCTATTTGCGATCTGGAGCGATTCCTGCAACCAACGTAAGTTCAAAAACGTCGCGTTTTGGCGCCAAAGTTTGTAGCGCTGAATAGCGTGCGTGGAACGCATTTCGACAGTATTTGAGGAATTGTGACTCGGACTTGGGTATCGTTATTTTCCCTTTCCCTGTAAACATGTAGCCAAATAAAATTCACACTTTGTGAATTTGTAGGTAAAGTTAATATTTTTCATTGTCATGGTTATTTTAAATTACTATAGCTTGGGATGGCTACTTTGGCCTCAGGTCATATCCAGACTCGAGTAGTTTCAGGTACCAATTTTAAATCTGACACCCATTTTGCACCATGCTTAGGTACTTATCCCGGTGCATTGTATGGGTGCTATGAGTAGAGGTCTCACAATTTTTAGCATTTCCAACTAGTCAAGATCAGACTCAGCATGAACTCAGCTACAAAAAAAACATGTTTGAAAGCGACAGAAGAGGTAAAATAGGGTTTGTCTGGTTTTTACCACTGGCGAATCCAGAGGAGTGGGGGCATTAGGGGCAAATCCACCCCCCCCCCCCCCCCCCCACACACACACACAGGAGCATGGCGGGAATTCAATACAAGGATGTCCCCCGCCCCGCGTGTTCCTGCACTGGCTGGAAGAAGTGATAATTAGGAAGAAAAAAATTCCCTCGGTCAATGACTCTCTTTGAGAACCCGACACCACTACCTTCCCCCCCCCCCCCCCCCCCCCCCCGCTCAACGATTTTTCGTGTTGACGACTCGACTCCACCCCACCCACCCCCCCCCCCCCCTCCCCCGGTCAACAACTTTCGCTGCTGAAGCGGAGCGAAATTTTAGCCCCCCCCCCTCCCCCCCCCCCATTCTCGGACCCTAGATCCGCCAGTGGTTCCACCTGGGTCAAGAGTGAGCTAAAATAGCATGACTCTGCAAGAATTGGCCTGGCAAGAATGGTATTGCATATCCTCTGAATAAGAAGCATTTGTATATTTTCCCATTGACTTGTAATGGGTAGGTCACGAAATTCACCTGCCCTTTAGTCACCGATATAAACAAATCCGAGTTAAACGAATTGTCGATACCTATGCTCTGATTAACTCCTGTGAATTTGAAATCGTTCGATCAACCCCCTTGACTTTGACACGACCGAAACTATTTTTGAAGGTTAGATCACTCGACGTGACCTGGTGACCTGACCTGAGCTGACCCGAGGTAAACAATACACAATATATGGATCATTGATGCCCGAAGACCTATGCCAATTTTGGTGGCGCTGTACGTCGCCGTTTTCCCGCTATTCCCGAGAAGAAGAAGAAAAAACTCAGGGAGAGTCAAAATGACCCACACCAGGGCGAAGGTTAATCAGTAGCAGCGTTTTGGCTTAGAAGAAAGCCTTGCATCGTGACCTCACGGAAATGCCGGTGGCGATAACCCAGTAGCTGTTCCATCAAGGGAGCTGAAACTTGCCACAACGTGAGTCAGCGCTTCATATACCCACACAGGCGTATGAACAGGGGGGGGGGGGGGGCATGCCTCTCTCACTTTGCGTGTTTTGTCTTCTCTAAAATATTGTCTTTTGGTCAGTGATTTTGTGTCGTGGTGAAAGGTTCGCCAAGACTAGAAGAGCCCGAGATCAAAATTGCACTGCCCCTCCTCCCCCACACCCAACACACACACACACACACACACACACACACACACACACACACACACACACACACACACACACACACACACACACACACACACACACACACACACACACACACACACACACACACACACACACACACACACACACACACACACACACACACACACACACACACACACACACACACACACACACACACACACACACACACACACACACACACACACACACACACACACACACACACACACACACACACACACACACACACACACACACACACACACACACACACACACACACACACACACACACACACACACACACACACACACACACACACACACACACACACACACACACACACACACACACACACACACACACACACACACACACACACACACACACACACACACACACACACACACACACACACACACACACACACACACACACACACACACACACACACACACACACACACACACACACACACACACACACACACACACACACACACACACACACACACACACACACACACACACACACACACACACACACACACACACACACACACACACACACACACACACACACACACACACACACACACACACACACACACACACACACACACACACACACACACACACACACACACACACACACACACACACACACACACACACACACACACACACACACACACACACACACACACACACACACACACACACACACACACACACACACACACACACACACACACACACACACACACACACACACACACACACACACACACACACACACACACACACACACACACACACACACACACACACACACACACACACACACACACACACACACACACACACACACACACACACACACACACACACACACACACACACACACACACACACACACACACACACACACACACACACACACACACACACACACACACACACACACACACACACACACACACACACACACACACACACACACACACACACACACACACACACACACACACACACACACACACACACACACACACACACACACACACACACACACACACACACACACACACACACACACACACACACACACACACACACACACACACACACACACACACACACACACACACACACACACACACACACACACACACACACACACACACACACACACACACACACACACACACACACACACACACACACACACACACACACACACACACACACACACACACACACACACACACACACACACACACACACACACACACACACACACACACACACACACACACACACACACACACACACACACACACACACACACACACACACACACACACACACACACACACACACACACACACACACACACACACACACACACACACACACACACACACACACACACACACACACACACACACACACACACACACACACACACACACACACACACACACACACACACACACACACACACACACACACACACACACACACACACACACACACACACACACACACACACACACACACACACACACACACACACACACACACACACACACACACACACACACACACACACACACACACACACACACACACACACACACACACACACACACACACACACACACACACACACACACACACACACACACACACACACACACACACACACACACACACACACACACACACACACACACACACACACACACACACACACACACACACACACACACACACACACACACACACACACACACACACACACACACACACACACACACACACACACACACACACACACACACACACACACACACACACACACACACACACACACACACACACACACACACACACACACACACACACACACACACACACACACACACACACACACACACACACACACACACACACACACACACACACACACACACACACACACACACACACACACACACACACACACACACACACACACACACACACACACACACACACACACACACACACACACACACACACACACACACACACACACACACACACACACACACACACACACACACACACACACACACACACACACACACACACACACACACACACACACACACACACACACACACACACACACACACACACACACACACACACACACACACACACACACACACACACACACACACACACACACACACACACACACACACACACACACACACACACACACACACACACACACACACACACACACACACACACACACACACACACACACACACACACACACACACACACACACACACACACACACACACACACACACACACACACACACACACACACACACACACACACACACACACACACACACACACACACACACACACACACACACACACACACACACACACACACACACACACACACACACACACACACACACACACACACACACACACACACACACACACACACACACACACACACACACACACACACACACACACACACACACACACACACACACACACACACACACACACACACACACACACACATACAGACTAGTTGCAACAACCGAGGACACATGATATTTTCCGCCAATCGAGGACCACTAGTTCCTATTGAGCTACGATGTTCGTGATTTGCCGAAACGTTGGTGGCAGTGAAGGGGTACGTTTGTTGATAACAGTTTTATTCAAAAAGTTTTGCAGCACGTTTGATGCAGGAAAGAAATACCGAGGACTTCAGCGATATCCGAGGACCGCGTGTTAAATGTGCCCACGCAATGTGAAATCCGAGACCCTGTGTGTGTTAATACTGAGGTCATGCAATGTGAAATACGAGACCCCGTGTGTTTACTGGGTCCATACTATGTGAAAATCAAGACCCTTTATGTTAACTACGTCCATGCAATGTGAAATTCGAGACCTATCCCATATTTACTCAGGGTGTAGGCTAGAGATGCAAAAAAAATCCGAAAGTCAGGGGCCAGCACCGGCACAGGCCCAGCACATCTGTTGGTAAGCCCAGCAAAAAGCCCAGCTATTATCCTGGAGCTATAAAATCCCAGCACCAAGCCCAGCAGTGCATCCCTTCAACACTAGGTTGTCCGTGCTGAGCCCAGCATGAGCCCAGCAAGATCGAGTTCAGACCGAGTTGAGACCCACAGAAGCCCTGCCGGGCCTGAATTTGGGCCCAGCGCTGGGCCGCTGTGCTCCAATTTTGCATCTCTAGTGTAGGCAATGTTTTACCTTTTTGTGTTAATTGTTTTTATACGGTACGAAAAACGAGAATTACTTATTGTCAGATTATACTTATTGTTGAAAACAACGAGAAAACGTAATTCGAATACGGCACGCAAAAATTTTAGACTTCAGGGGTGCCGAGTGAATCCCGTATCGGCAGCGGCCAGACAGAGGGCGTTGACCTAGTTCCTCTTCCTCTCCTAGTTCCCGTCACTCACCCAGTTTACCTCGGCCTCTTCTTGACATAACCATCCATCCCAGCTGTTGCCGCCGCCGCCGCCGCCTCTGCTGCCGCTGCTGCTGCGGTCGCTGCGGTCCAGTTGCCGCCATCGTGGACGCTTATATTTTTGACAAGTCTATTGTAATATTTTCAGGTTTATTTTGTCTGGGATATTAGGCGGCCTGAGGGTGGTGTGTCACGGGGAGGCGGTTTCAGAATCGCATGTTCAGATGATTTCACTAGCCAGTAGTTATAGTCACGTGGGGTGGCAGTTGGCACTGACGCCGTTTGCCCCTGTAGACGTCCTATTAGGAGATTTGGGACCACGAGCCGCCACTGCTAATTTTGTGCCAGCGGAATGCTGGGCTCCAAAAATCCTTCCACGACAAATTTGATTGAAATATGATACGTGAGGGTGTAAGGCCTACTGCGCTGGGTGGGACAAGGGGTCTCGGTGGGGCTGGCGTCACCGTCGCGGCTTAGGTTGTAGGTTGTAGGTTGTAGGTTGTAGGTTGTAGGTTGTAGGTTGTAGGTTGTAGGTTGTAGGTTGTAGGTTGTAGGTTGTAGGTTGTAGGTTGTAGGTTAGGTTGGGTTAGGTTAGGTTATATTAGATTGATTTTCGTGAGAAGCCAGCCGCGACGGTGACGCCAGCCCCACCGTTACCGGACAAGGTACCAGCTGAGAGTCGAAGCACATGCATGTCAGAAACAATAGAGTGACCAGAAAGCACATAGTAACCGCTGCTTAGCACCTACCTTTCTCTTCCTCTTCACCATGTTCCTGGGCTCCACGGTGATTCCACGAAAACCGCGAGTCACCGCCGCACCGACCCGCTCCCGTCAGCTTACTGACTACTCCGTTCCTTCTGGCGCGCGCTTTCTGACACTTTCCCACGCCAGCCAGTGGCGTATTTAGAAATCAGCCAAGGGGGGGGGCACATGTTTTGGGAGCACAATTCATGTTTTGAGTCTTACCAGGGGCGTCGCCACCGGGGGGTGGGGGGGGGGGGGGGCTGGAGGGCTGGGCACACCCAAGTTCGCTTGAAACCCTCTCCCGCACCCCCAGATTCGCAGGATTTTTACATTAGCCCTATGGCGCCGCCCCCTCCCCTTCCCCAGACCCCACGCTGGCTCCCCCATATCCCTGGCTGGCCCCTTAAGACATAATGCCAAAGACAAGCTGCGTTCGCACTTATATATCCAGACAAAACTCGCGAAACGGGCATCGAGCGGCGAACTTCGCTGCTCGATTCCCGTTTCACGGGTTTTGTCGCCTGCAGTTATATGTGCAACCTAATTGGATGCACAACTAACAAACTACGTCAGTCCACAGGCCGCATATAATTGTTTTACGTTCTCTTTATGGGAAGAAAACATGAAAAATGAATGGTATTGCATATATTGTTATCTAGCACACAGCCGCAGAACCGGACCGGAGGCCGGATAATAGGCCGGAGTCGCAGTCGATTTTTTCAGATCGGAGTCGGAGTGGGAGTCGGAGTCGGAGTCGGAGTCGGAGTCGATGCAATTTTACTGACTCCGCAGCCCTGGACATTCACACTAATAAGACATCATGATAAAACATTTTAAAATTAGTTCACCAGATAACCATCCATGTCGCCGCCGGTGGGTCTTGGGAAAAGGACAGGACACGCTTTCTCCTCTTATTTAGTTCCCTTGGAATAATACAATATTGGACTTGGAATACTTACCGTGCTGGGTGCGAAAAACTGCAAAATAGACTTATTGGTGGTGGTCGACCGCGCCACCCCCTGCCTATCTCGTTCGGCCTTACTTTGGGCCTCAAACTTGCTCCGGCGCTTAAAGGCTGGTTCTTCCATTTTACTCGCAAGGTCGGACTTATTTGTTATTATTGTAAGTTGCAACTGATTCTAGCCAGCTCACTATACCCGAAAACTCGGCAGTAGGCGCGCTTTGTTTATTTTAGCTAGCAGGCGGTGGCACTGGCGTGCGGTTGCGGATCAGACAAATATCTGGTTAGCTTATGATTGGTCATGATTGGTAAGTTTGAACATCAAAACAAATACAGGCTAGCTGATGTTAGTTCTTTCGATTCCAGAAATACCAAATACCAAATTTACAGGGACCGGAGCCGGGTCGGTAAAGTTTGAATATCGGATTGTTACACTGGTGGATACAGGGGAGGGGGGGGGGCATTGGGGACAAATGCCCCAAACCGCCTGAAATCGGCGATGATTTGCACATTTCCTGATCTAGAAGGAAATCTAAGCAACTTTTATGAAGGAAATTTTGTTTTAAAACGACTAGCAATGCATAAGGAAGCAAAATCCGATGAGTTTTCTAAATTTTGTGAAGAAGAAAAAATGGGGTATGCCCCCCCCCCCCCACACACACACACACAGCACCGAGACCGACGTTCTGGATCCGCCAGTGGATTGTTGTATATTTCATCGTTAAATCTGTTAGATGAAACCGGTTGTAACTTATTCATAATAATGTAATGTATGATATTGATGTACCCATTGTAATTTGTCAAAAAGATTAGGTAGACAATGCTTATTTTCTCCAAGAACCATATAGACAATACTTATACAACCGCTTGCATTATCGGTTAAAAACAATAATCCTGGTTATCTTGAAATTTGCACACAAATGGCGTCCGTGCCAAATGGATACAACATATTTTGGAGCGCGCCTTCGGCGCCAAGGGGGGGCCATGGCCCCCATGGCCCCCCCTTAAATACGCCACTGACGCCAGCTGATTGTAATTTCGTGACGTCACGGGAATTTTCCGTTGTTTTGTGGACCATCACAGGCATCATGGTTGTCACTCTTGCCTGTCTGCTGAATTCGCTATTTTTAAATCAGAAAAAGATATCGTAACGTAAACGCAACATTCTTGATATTTTGCAGATGAAATCGGGTATGAAGAATCCGAATATGGTATTGTCAAAAATGTAACAATCTGTTTATTATACCGGCAACGCTCCTGACGTTGCAACATAGCCAAATAACTTTGTCATATCCCGCGCACGCCCCGGGGGGGGGGGGGGATTTTCGCCACTTCCCCATCACGGTTTTTGCCGAAAGCGGAAAAACGGCGTCGCGCAGTTTTTGGCATAGCTGTTCAGACATCTTTTTTACACACTGTGTGCAATTTTTAGACCCAGGTCAACTCAGGTCAGGTCACCAGATCAGTTTAAGTGACCCCACCTCCCAAAAAAGTTTTTAGTCGTGCCCTGGCGACACCTTTACATGGACAACCATGAAACTCTCGGAATTTGTATATCGGTGACCTACGGTCAGGTCATTTTCGCGACCTTCCCATTATAAGTCAATTACTGGATTAGGTGATAATAGGTCACTTTGGAAGATTCTGGTGAAAAAATTGTGTCGGTGACCTCTGAAACGGCAATTTGAGGTCATAAGACGTTATCCGGTCATCAACCGTTTATGGTCGATAACTTTAGACTGGAACGAGATACAGACCTAAAAGTGGTACTAATGTGATCAGCTAGACCAAGCCGATCGACTGATATGCAACATTACCTTTTTCAGGTCAGGTAAAAACCTTGACATGAGGTCAAATTTTGACTGACCTTTCAAGGTAAACATGTATATGTTTCGATGCACCTTGGCGAGACAAGCACGATGGTGCTATTATTTATTTTGTATGATGATTAGTTCGTTAGTTATTTGCGAAAAACTTTTAGGCCGCAAGATGTTTTTGTTTTAGTTTGATGACCCCTTTAGGCTAAAATATTAGTCTAATCAAAAATATGTGGACATGTAGGCGAAAGAACGTTCAATTTCGCGTCTTTTTTTCCTCTTTCCTTTTCTTAATAGCTATTATACTTTCCGAGAAAATGAGCGATTTCTGTAATACTACCTACTGAAAATTGTTCAATAAAACCAGGTGCAGATCCTGAGGGGCCAAGAGGCTATGCCCCCAAATCAACGAAAATGGAGCAAAATTGTAAACAACAAAAATCCAACATGTAATTCAATAACCGGAAAACCTAACATCTTTCGCAAAAGAAAGATTGTTTTATCCAACATACCTACTCCAAGACAGCAAGTAAATTTGTATGAGTTTGCGAAAATTTGGCCAATATAAAATATTCTACTTTTTCACCCCATCCAATCTCCTTAAATTTGTTTCCAGATTCACCACTGAATTATTTAATATAACTGAAATGTTAAGACAAAACCAAATGTTGGTAACGTACAAGTGGCTCTATCACATGCACTAGTCCATTCAGATATAGGGACATCAACTTTGAAGGGGTCAAAATGAATTTTGGCATTGGCATGATACATTTGCATGTTTGTGGACGGCCCGTCCACAAACATGCAAATGTTTGTGGATGCAGCAAATTGCCACTCACTGTACATGGAGCTCCTATATCACAGCTATACAATTTGATTATTCATTTCTCATGCATAATTTAGAGGTACCTAATGTACCTATTTAATATGATTAGCGCAAGACAAAATCAGTAAAAAGAGTATATATGTTACAGGCAATATGGAAACTCAGGCAGTTTGCAAACTGTCTAGGCAGTTTGCAAACTGCCTGAATGGTCCAGTCAGTTTGCACACTGACTGAAATCCCAGGCAGTTTGCAAACTGCCGGAAATTTCAGTCAGTTTGCAAACTGCCTAGGCAATATGAAAACTAGGAGAGCACCAGGCAGTTTGCAAACTGCCTAGGCATTTTGAATTTTCAGAACACTGTTGAGAATGTCACACTAGTCAACTGAAACGGATGATACTTATGCAGATGGCAGGGGCGAAGCCATTCGTGGTAAGATACCGACACCATTTCAGTAAACAAGGCGAGAAGTTGATGGGTATAATCGTTAAAGTTCATGTAGTTAGCCGTAATGGTAAATTTTACTTTAAAGTTTACCTTTTATTCGTACGGTTTCTGCTGAGTTTCCACCAATATTAATGACTTGCGACATTACACAATCTTTGAAACCCAGTAACGCATTTGGCATCTCTAATGCCTGCAAGCCGATGCCCCTGTGTTTTATGCTACGCCGCAGAGCAATCGCTGACGTTTATCGTGATGTCATGCGAAATGTGAATACGGATTTTTGTTGGGAGAGAACTGAAATATGTAGTACATCCTTTTAACGTCTCAGATACGATACGATATAAAAACGTATCTATTAGCAGTGACGTCACGGTGATGCCCGTGGTCAAACTGAGGTCAGGCTGTGTACCCACGTGGAGCGTGTCTTTGCTGTGAAGTGTTGCTCGTTAAAACTAATCCAGTGTGTTTTGAGTGCAAGAGTATCGAATCGCAATCATGACATTAATTACCTATAGGACAACATTAGCAACAACGACGAAACAACGCATGGTTGGTCTCTGAAAATGCGTAATTTTGACTCTGCGATTAAAGGGTCCAAAATTGTGGCCTTTGCATTTCGTTAACTGGTATATTTGCGTTAAATGATACTAAATTTTAAATTGCAAGTTTTGGGTTCATTCAATTACTTTTCGCTTTCGTTCAAAAACTGTCCAACAAATAATAAGAAGGCTTTATTTTTTTAGTCTGGTGTGAAACCAGAATCGACTCCGATTCAGTTGGAGCCGGGGTTATCTAAAAACCGACCCGCTTCACATCACTGCACTGGTCCGAATTGTCCTCAAGCATGACTGTGATATCACCAAATAACGTATGAGCAGCACGACTAACTGTAACTCTCTTGTACTCAATGCCATTCGTTATTCGGTTCGTTAGAAATCTAACAAAGTGTGAACAAAACATTATCCTTCTTTGCCATTCAACCAAATTATAAGTTATGCGCATCGTAAGTGAAGTGTTGCTCGTTAGTTTTAACGAGCAACACTTCACAGCAAAGACACGCTCCACGTGGGTACACAGCCCGACCTGACCTCAGTCTGACCACGGGCATCACCTACCAACGCAAGCATTTGCATTTGCACTACCAACGCAAGCATCCACGTGAACACTAGGGCCCGGTCTTCACCACGCCCGTAAAGCCGACTGGGCCAGTCAAAAACTGTCGAGATACGTGAAGCAGCAAAAAGATGTTAATTAAAATCAACGTTACCCCAGGCAATGCCTGAGGCAGTTTTACTGGGTCCGATCGGCTGTTCCGTACACGGATGCGGTGAGGATTGGACCCAGGTCACGCACGCATTGTTCACTTTCATTATGTTCGACGTACAGCAACACGGCTCGCACAAATAATGCATCAGCACTCGTGGATACGGCCCGATCACTGACCACACCATGCTGGGTTCGTCACGTCAACATACAGCTCGGAGAGAGTCTTGCGCCGTCAGGCAGTTTGAAACTGCCTGGAATTCCAGGCAGTTTGCAAACTGCCTGAATCAAGCCAGGCAGTTTGCAAACTGCCTGAGTTTTCATATTGCCTGTAACATATATACTACATTGCGCAGCATTTGTCCCATCGATACCCACACATGTAGATTACCATTGCTGTAAAGTATCAACAGCATAAGTACATACATCTTCAATATATATATATCAAATATATCATAAATATAATTATAATCCAACCCAAGAAAAGAAGGAAGTGCTCTTACCTGATCATGAAACTTGCAACTTTGACTCCTTCCACCCCATACACCACGCACGAGTATGGCGTCCAGAACTGGTTTTAGAGATGAAGCACACTTTTTATAATATTTCAATATTTCGCTAAATAATTCAAATTAAAACTTATTTTGACGTATAAACTGTATTTTCTTATTAATCCTATGAAAAATGATATATTTAGGACGAACGTTTAGTTTCATTCTTTATTCCACCTCCATTGCGTTTGGGTGGATTTTGTTCATCACTATTCCTTAACCCTCGCCCCGCTGGGGGGGGGGCAGAATCTGCCCCCCCCCCCCTTCACGAATTTTCTCAATAACTTCCCAACGACGCTAGATATCGACGCGAGACTTGCTGTACCTTATCTGTCATCAATTTGCCGTCTGTATAAAAAAAAATCGACAAAATCGGCCGGTAATTTTTTGAGAAAATGATGTTTAAGTGACGTCATGTTTCGCCATTTTGGGTCAAAATGGACAAATGTTTGATCGATCCTCAAATATCGTGTTTTGAAGCAAATTGCAAAGAAAACGTCAGAAGATCGGAAATTGCATTTTCTACAACATGGCTATCTCGGATTTTTCGACTTCTGCTTTTTGGACCCCAAAAATTAAAAAAAACAACATTTTTTGGGGAAAATGTCTCCAAAAAACAAAATTTTGCAAAAATTTCAAAAACCGGAAAATATGTAGGAAAACTACCCCTAAGTAGTGACCATGCTAAATTTCAAATCAATATCTTTATTTTTGACCCCCAAATGGCTGTAATATATATAAAATCTGATGACGTGATTTTTTCCAATAGCAATTTTTTGACATTTTATACGTCGTACACAAAAACAAAATACACCATTGGCATCCTGGGACCAAACTGAACAAGAAACATGTGTCTTGCAATGCATTTTTGTTATTTCAAAATTTGACCAGATTTGACCTGATATTGACCTGACCTTGAGGTCAAATGTCAAAATTACCGTAACCAGTGCATTTGTCGTCTGAAATAACCCATAAAACATGTGTCACGCGGTTTTCATATTACTTTTGCTTGTCGTGACCTGACCTTGACCTTGACCTGTACTTAGTATGAGTCTTATACTCAGGCAGTATCTTATCGTCTTCATTGGAAGTGTATTGGTTGAGTTTGGGCGCGCTGTTGTTGATAGTCTGGTCTCTGCAGGCAATTACCCGAAAACACGATATGTTTACCTTTGACCTGATATTGACCTTTGACCTTGACCTTTGGTATTTTTTTTAAGCACGCTTAGAATTGTCTCATCGAGGGCTTTCAATCGCCGCCTCGCGCGTCTCGCTACGGCCATTGGTTCGGGAGTTAGGTAGGGGGGCAGAATCTGCCCCCCCCCCCAGCAGGGCGTGTTCGGCTAGGTACCCCAGCGGGGCGAGGGTTAACACAAATGTCTACGCACCTGAAACTTGAGAGGTGATACACACTTAACACACGTGTGTTACAAATATCATATTTTTCGTCACAATCGAGGAAATATGAGAAATTCGGTCACGTGATCCTAGAGCGCAAGAAAACGCGTTCTGATTGGTGAAAATAGCGAGGGCCGGGACCAGGTCCTCGGTTGTAATTTGCGGTCCTCGGTAGCCCGTTGTGTTATCATGTTTTGTCCTCGGTTCACACGGATAGCACATGCACACACACACACACACACACACACACACACACACACACACACACACACACACACACACACACACACACACACACACACACACACACACACACACACACACACACACACACACACACACACACACACACACACACACACACACACACACACACACACACACACACACACACACACACACACACACACACACACACACACACACACACACACACACACACACACACACACACACACACACACACACACACACACACACACACACACACACACACACACACACACACACACACACACACACACACACACACACACACACACACACACACACACACACACACACACACACACACACACACACACACACACACACACACACACACACACACACACACACACACACACACACACACACACACACACACACACACACACACACACACACACACACACACACACACACACACACACACACACACACACACACACACACACACACACACACACACACACACACACACACACACACACACACACACACACACACACACACACACACACACACACACACACACACACACACACACACACACACACACACACACACACACACACACACACACACACACACACACACACACACACACACACACACACACACACACACACACACACACACACACACACACACACACACACACACACACACACACACACACACACACACACACACACACACACACACACACACACACACACACACACACACACACACACACACACACACACACACACACACACACACACACACACACACACACACACACACACACACACACACACACACACACACACACACACACACACACACACACACACACACACACACACACATACAGACTAGTTGCAACAACCGAGGACACATGATATTTTCCGCCAATCGAGGACCACTAGTTCCTATTGAGCTACGATGTTCGTGATTTGCCGAAACGTTGGTGGCAGTGAAGGGGTACGTTTGTTGATAACAGTTTTATTCAAAAAGTTTTGCAGCACGTTTGATGCAGGAAAGAAATACCGAGGACTTCAGCGATATCCGAGGACCGCGTGTTAAATGTGCCCACGCAATGTGAAATCCGAGACCCTGTGTGTGTTAATACTGAGGTCATGCAATGTGAAATACGAGACCCCGTGTGTTTACTGGGTAATCAAGACCCTTTATGTTAACTACGTCCATGCAATGTGAAATTCGAGACCTATCCCATATTTACTCAGGGTGTAGGCTAGAGATGCAAAAAAAATCCGAAAGTCAGGGGCCAGCACCGGCACAGGCCCAGCACATCTGTTGGTAAGCCCAGCAAAAAGCCCAGCTATTATCCTGGAGCTATAAAATCCCAGCACCAAGCCCAGCAGTGCATCCCTTCAACACTAGGTTGTCCGTGCTGAGCCCAGCATGAGCCCAGCAAGATCGAGTTCAGACCGAGTTGAGACCCACAGAAGCCCTGCCGGGCCTGAATTTGGGCCCAGCGCTGGGCCGCTGTGCTCCAATTTTGCATCTCTAGTGTAGGCAATGTTTTACCTTTTTGTGTTAATTGTTTTTATACGGTACGAAAAACGAGAATTACTTATTGTCAGATTATACTTATTGTTGAAAACAACGAGAAAACGTAATTCGAATACGGCACGCAAAAATGTTAGACTTCAGGGGTGCCGAGTGAATCCCGTATCGGCAGCGGCCAGACAGAGGGCGTTGACCTAGTTCCTCTTCCTCTCCTAGTTCCCGTCACTCACCCAGTTTACCTCGGCCTCTTCTTGACATAACCATCCATCCCAGCTGTTGCCGCCGCCGCCGCCGCCTCTGCTGCCGCTGCTGCTGCGGTCGCTGCGGTCCAGTTGCCGCCATCGTGGACGCTTATATTTTTGACAAGTCTATTGTAATATTTTCAGGTTTATTTTGTCTGGGATATTAGGCGGCCTGAGGGTGGTGTGTCGCGGGGAGGCGGTTTCAGAATCGCATGTTCAGATGATTTCACTAGCCAGTAGTTATAGTCACGTGGGGTGGCAGTTGGCACTGACGCCGTTTGCCCCTGTAGACGTGCCGTGGTGTTTGGACGCGTTGGTCGTCACAAGAAGTGATTGACAGTGAGTGGCCCGGCAGTTGTGACCTGTCAGCACGTGTCGCCGGGTCAGGAGCGGCGGGCGACGGCTGGCCCGGTCCCGGTCAACGCCCGCTCAGGGAGGCCTGCATGTCACCTCCGCCGGCCGGGAGAGGGTTAGCGTCCCGCTGTCCGCCGCCGCCAGGGCTAAGCAGCAGATTGTTGACTCGGTGGAAAACCGACGGAATACGAGGGAGGATATTGGGAGTGTATCATCCGTTCAGAGCTGACTCCCTGTCCCTGCCGCTGACCAGAACCTGTGTATCATCCGTCCAGAGCTGACTCCCTGTCCCTGCCGCTGACCAGAACCTGTGTATCATCCGTCCAGAGCTGACTCCCTGTCCCTGCCGCTGACCAGAACCCCTCCCTGTCCCTGCCGCTGACCAGAACCTGTGTATCATCCGTCCCGAGCCGACTCCCTGTCCCTGCCGCTGACCAGAGCTGACTCCCTGTCCCTGACACTGACCAGAGCCCCTCCCTGTCCCTGTCGCTGACCAGAACATGTGTATCATCCGTCCAGAGCTGACTCCCTGTCCCTGCCGCTGATCAAAACCTGTGTATCATTCGTCCAGAGCTGACTCCCAGTCCCTGCCGCTGACCAAAACCTGTGTATCATCCGTCCAGAGCTGACTCCCTGCCCTGTCGCTGACCAGAACCTGTGTATCATCCGTCCAGAGCTGACTGCCTGTCCCTGTCGCTGAGTTGCGTAACTTACGGCGGTTCCAGGTATGCAGCTTGGTTGTCACTACCAGCCCGCACCAGTAGATATCGCCTCCCATATTGTGTACCTGAGTACGCCTCTGCCCAAATTATGTGCAATCACTAGTATTTTGCTTGTAGATTGCTACGCAAGTGAATTTGGTGCATTAATTGTACCGTAGAACTCACAATAAGGAAGCAAACCCCACGACTTCGTTCAAAACCGTTCAGACGTGACAATCTGCCTCCCCAAAACGAGATCCTGGCACCGCCTCTGGCGGACCGATTTTTTTCAAATTTTTGCACAAGACGTATTATTTAATTGTAGGAAAAGTCCTAAAGTTTCAAGACGCTATCTCTAACGGTTTGGGAGTGGCAAGTGGAAAACCACTGGGGGGGGGGGGGGGCAGTGAAGCTTAAACCTAGTCTTCAACGAAACCCACCCCCTTATGAGAATTTCCTCCGCATACATAGGTAGTAAATATTTATTGAAGCTCCTCTCGGCTTCATCCACCTTCGAATTTTGTTCATTAAAAACAAAAACAAACAAACTGACCGAATAATGGATGGTCCCCACCCATCGTGCATATGCCTATAATCTATATCTAATTTTGTTATCAATTAAACTCAAGTCGCTTCACTCGTATCAACTTCAAGACTTGGGCCTCAGGCACATTTGGGACCACGAGCCGCCACTGCTAATTTTGTGCCAGCGGAATGCTGGGCTCCAAAAATCCTTCCACGACAAATTTGATTGAAATATGATACGTGAGGGTGTAAGGCCTACTGCGCTGGGTGGGACAAGGGGTCTCGGTGGGGCTGGCGTCACCGTCGCGGCTTAGGTTGTAGGTTGTAGGTTGTAGGTTGTAGGTTGTAGGTTGAAGGTTGTAGGTTGTAGGTTGTAGGTTGTAGGTTGTAGGTTGTAGGTTGTAGGTTGTAGGTTGTAGGTTGTAGGTTGTAGGTTGTAGGTTGTAGGTTAGGTTGGGTTAGGTTAGGTTATATTAGATTGATTTTCGTGAGAAGCCAGCCGCGACGGTGACGCCAGCCCCACCGTTACCGGACAAGGTACCAGCTGAGAGTCGAAGCACATGCATGTCAGAAACAATAGAGTGACCAGAAAGCACATAGTAACCGCTGCTTAGCACCTACCTTTCTCTTCCTCTTCACCATGTTCCTGGGCTCCACGGTGATTCCACGAAAACCGCGAGTCACCGCCGCACCGACCCGCTCCCGTCAGCTTACTGACTACTCCGTTCCTTCTGGCGCGCGCTTTCTGACACTTTCCCACGCCAGCCAGTGGCGTATTTAGAAATCAGCCAAGGGGGGGGGGGGGCACATGTTTTGGGAGCACAATTCATGTTTTGAGTCTTACCAGGGGCGTCGCCACCGGGGGGTGGGGGGGGGGGGGGCTGGAGGGCTGGGCACACCCAAGTTCGCTTGAAACCCTCTCCCGCACCCCCAGATTCGCAGGATTTTTACATTAGCCCTATGGCGCCGCCCCCTCCCCTTCCCCAGACCCCACGCTGGCTCCCCCATATCCCTGGCTGGCCCCTTAAGACATAATGCCAAAGACAAGCTGCGTTCGCACTTATATATCCAGACAAAACTCGCGAAACGGGCATCGAGCGGCGAACTTCGCTGCTCGATTCCCGTTTCACGGGTTTTGTCGCCTGCAGTTATATGTGCAACCTAATTGGATGCACAACTAACAAACTACGTCAGTCCACAGGCCGCATATAATTGTTTTACGTTCTCTTTATGGGAAGAAAACATGAAAAATGAATGGTATTGCATATATTGTTATCTAGCACACAGCCGCAGAACCGGACCGGAGGCCGGATAATAGGCCGGAGTCGCAGTCGATTTTTTCAGATCGGAGTCGGAGTGGGAGTCGGAGTCGGAGTCGGAGTCGGAGTCGATGCAATTTTACTGACTCCGCAGCCCTGGACATTCACACTAATAAGACATCATGATAAAACATTTTAAAATTAGTTCACCAGATAACCATCCATGTCGCCGCCGGTGGGTGATCCACAGGATCTTACGACAAAACCAAATTTCAAGATCCAAGATCCACAGGATCCAGCGACAAACTGTCCCGGGCAGGATCCAGGATCCATAGGATCTCTCGACAAAATTGAAAACATAGGATCCAAGATCCATCAAGATCCAAGATCTTGGATCCTGAGATCCAAGATCTTGGATCCTGTGGATCCTGGATCTTGGATCTTTTTTGGATCTTGGCACATGTCTGGTAGGTACCATGAAAACTCACAAAATTGCCTGTACCCCCATATTTGTCTCAATTCCTCATCCAAGTTGAAGTTGTGGCATCAACTCAATCAACATACACCCTTGGGCCTTGACTGTGGTTTGATTTTAACCTGAATGTTACTGTGAAGTTGAGTTTCAGAACTATGTCATGCTTTAGGTCTATCTAGGAGTTTACAACCCACCTACTGGTAAAGTTAAAAAGTCCAGCCGTGTACATAGACCTCTACCTTTCACCATGGAATATGCCAGAATACAAAGTTGAAGTTGAAGTTGTGAATTGTGATAGTGGGCTGGTTTAGACTGGGTCTATTCAGTGCTCACATCCTAGTTGGTTGGAGTACTATTTGGATGTGGAGAAGGAGCTCAGTTAGCACCTTAGCGGCCCAGGGTTAAGGTTTGACCTTTCTGCATGCACTCACACTGGTAAAGTTATGTTATGGAGTTATGCATTGCAATGATGATTGATGAATGAAGATTGGTAAGATGACCTTAAGTTGATTATACCATTTATTGTATAAATTTTGCCTGGATTTTTTTTTCAGAAAAAAAGGAAACAAGATTTTTGTTATTTTGTATTTTTGTATATAACTATTGTATTTTTGTACATGTTCATAATTTCTATTGAGCCCGCCATTAGGCCGGTAACCCCAAGTTTTGCACGGCTTCAGCCCTGCCGGGCCCCAAGTTGACCCCGGCGCCGGCTCAGCGGGCTCCAGATTTGCATCTCTAGGCAGATACCTTCCCCGCGGCAGTGCGAGGGCTAAAATATGAGTCCCTGTCCTTTATTGCTGTACCTTATCTGTCATCAATTTGCCGTCTGTATAAAAAAAAAATCGACAAAATCGGCCGGTAATTTTTTGAGAAAATGATGTTTAAGTGACGTCATGTTTCGCCATTTTGGGTCAAAATGGACAAATGTTTGATCGATCCTCAAATATCGTGTTTTGAAGCAAATTGCAAAGAAAACGTCAGAAGATCGGAAATTGCATTTTCTACAACATGGCTATCTCGGATTTTTCGACTTCTGCTTTTTGGACCCCAAAAATTATAAAAAAAACATTTTTGGGGGAAAATGTCTCCAAAAAACAAAATTTTGCAAAAATTTCAAAAACCGGAAAATATGTAGGAAAACTACCCCTAAGTAGTGACCATGCTAAATTTCAAATCAATATCTTTATTTTTGACCCCCAAATGGCTGTAATATATGTAAAATCTGATGACGTGATTTTTTCCAATAGCAATTTTTTGACATTTTATACGTCGTACACAAAAACAAAATACACCATTGGCATCCTGGGACCAAACTGAACAAGAAACATGTGTCTTGCAATGCATTTTTGTTATTTCAAAATTTGACCAGATTTGACCTGATATTGACCTGACCTTGAGGTCAAATGTCAAAATTACCGTAACCAGTGCATTTGTCGTCTGAAATAACCCATAAAACATGTGTCACGCGGTTTTCATATTACTTTTGCTTGTCGTGACCTGACCTTGACCTTGACCTGTACTTAGTATGAGTCTTATACTCAGGCAGTATCTTATCGTCTTCATTGGAAGTGTATTGGTTGAGTTTGGGCGCGCTGTTGTTGATAGTCTGGTCTCTGCAGGCAATTACCCGAAAACACGATATGTTTACCTTTGACCTGATATTGACCTTTGACCTTGACCTTTGGTATTTTTTTTTAAGCACGCTTAGAATTGTCTCATCGAGGGCTTTCAATCGCCGCCTCGCGCGTCTCGCTACGGCCATTGGTTCGGGAGTTAGGTAGGGGGGCAGAATCTCCCCCCCCCCCCCCCCAGCAGGGCGTGTTCGGCTAGGTACCCCAGCGGGGCGAGGGTTAACACAAATGTCTACGCACCTGAAACTTGAGAGGTGATACACACTTAACACACGTGTGTTACAAATATCATATTTTTCGTCACAATCGAGGAAATATGAGAAATTCGGTCACGTGATCCTAGAGCGCAAGAAAACGCGTTCTGATTGGTGAAAATAGCGAGGGCCGGGACCAGGTCCTCGGTTGTAATTTGCGGTCCTCGGTAGCCCGTTGTGTTATCATGTTTTGTCCTCGGTTCACACGGATAGCACACGCACACACACACACACACACACACACACACACACACACACACACACACACACACACACACACACACACACACACACACACACACACACACACACACACACACACACACACACACACACACACACACACACACACACACACACACACACACACACACACACACACACACACACACACACACACACACACACACACACACACACACACACACACACACACACACACACACACACACACACACACACACACACACACACACACACACACACACACACACACACACACACACACACACACACACACACACACACACACACACACACACACACACACACACACACACACACACACACACACACACACACACACACACACACACACACACACACACACACACACACACACACACACACACACACACACACACACACACACACACACACACACACACACACACACACACACACACACACACACACACACACACACACACACACACACACACACACACACACACACACACACACACACACACACACACACACACACACACACACACACACACACACACACACACACACACACACACACACACACACACACACACACACACACACACACACACACACACACACACACACACACACACACACACACACACACACACACACACACACACACACACACACACACACACACACACACACACACACACACACACACACACACACACACACACACACACACACACACACACACACACACACACACACACACACACACACAACCACGCACGCAAGCACGCACGCACGCACGCACGCACGCACGCACGCACGCACGCACGCACGCACGCACGCACGCACGCACGCACGCACGCACGCACGCACGCACGCACGCACGCACGCACGCACGCACGCACGCACGCACGCACGCACACACGCACACACACACGGAGAGAGGCTGGCTCCGCCAGTGCTTACTCCACAAGAAAAAATATTAAAATGGGAGCTTTCGGGTATATTGTAACACCCTTCGTCAGCGATTAGGAGGTATTAAGTAACAGGTCTTTGCTCGACTTAAAAACGAGTAATGACCTGTTACCGAATGCCTCTTAATCGCTAACGAAGGGTGTTACAAATGGGCTGCGGAGTCGGAGTCGAAGTCGGAGTCGGAGTCGGTCGGATTCGGCAGTTTTGGCCGGAGTCGGATTCGGAGTCGGAGTCGCTAAAATATTACCGACTCGGACTCCGGCTCGTAGTCGGAGTCGACTTTTTGGCAATTGGCGATTACTTTGGTCGGTAGAATAGTCGTCGGCCTAGGGACATTAACTTTGCATCCCTTTCAAAAGAAAATGAGTGGAAAATGAATCGAGTGGAAAGTTTACTCAACTAGATTTACTAGCTCAACTAATAGGGCAATAATTTGTACGTCATCTGATGATGATTGGGACTTTGGACGCACCGATTCTTACGGTCGCACTACGCCCATTTTAATATCATCGTGCTCGTTTCGTCAAGGAGATTCGAATTAGAGATGCAAGATTATGGTCCCAGCGTCCCAGCGCTGGGACCAGAACTGGTCACGGCCGTGGCTGAAGCTGTGACTGGCCAGGCCAGCGCCATAGGGGTAGGATCACAGCGCCGTTACTAAAGCTGTGACTTGGCAGCTCATGCCGTGGCCGTGACTGGGGCTGTGGCCAAATATTTATGATTTTCTGAGCCTCTAATTCAAATCATACCATGGTGATCACGATCAGGTTACCTAAGTCAAATTGAAAATTTGACCTCAGGTCAAGGTAATATAACGTCATGTGGTGAACCAGGTATGTCGTGCTGCGTAATGTCGGACGCGTCTCGACGACGTCAGTGGTGGTGCCGTTCATACACAGTGGTGCCGTTCTCACGTTCTTATCTTCATTTTATTCCGCCGCCTGCAGGCGACCGCGACTGGGCT
Organism: Chirona hameri; assembly: GCA_036785665.1. NCBI lineage: Eukaryota > Metazoa > Arthropoda > Thecostraca > Balanomorpha > Balanidae > Chirona > Chirona hameri. The sequence goes on from JAXIVJ010017429.1 coordinate 24,621, forward strand.
GGAAGCGCGGCCGGCACGCTGCGCTCGTGCTCGGGCGGCGTAGCATTGTTCTCCATACTGTTAAGAATAAAAACAAACGGAAAAAATAGATGGCATTGCAGATATTCTTTAGCATGCGGTTGCAGAACGGATATAGGCCGGAGTCGGAGTTGGAGTCGGAGTCGGAGTCGGAGTCGATTTTTTTTGCAGGCCGGAATTGGAGTCGGAGTCGGAGTTGCATAAATGATGTCGACTCTGCAGCCCTGGTTACAATATATCCGAAATCTCCCATTTTTTTCTTGTGGAGTGAGTCCTCTTTGTATTTAATCTAATCACTCACTCCACATCATGTCTCTTCCCGGATTCCAGATGAGTCCCTGAACAGGTCGGAAGGGCGTTGAAAAGGTCGGAGGGCCCGTAGACGATCTGAAGGGACCTTGGGCCATTCAACAGTAAGAATGCAGTTGTCCAGGGAATAAAACTCAAAAATTTCGCGCCGCGGCGCAATTTAACTACAAATTAGATTATATGCGGGTTAAAATAATCGTGCCGTTTCTCGGCGCATTTATGTGTTATGTTGCTACTTTCCTTGATGATTGGACAACATAGTTCGTTTTAGCACTTTTTTGCCGCACCTTTGAACGCACAATAACATTTTAGAAGTTCGCAGACTCCGCACCATACGCAATGCGACGCATTGATGAGAATGCATATCTAGGGCATAAGACTCACAATTTTCGCGCCGTTCGCGGGGCAATTGATTTACGAGTTCCAGGTCTTGAGCCTAAACAAATATTCGAAGTTGGTTGGAATCGCTGATTCCAAATTGGTGTCGCTGGTTCCAAAGTTGGTATGGCCCATGCATACCTGTCATACACATACTGCAATCTCCATCCTTGTAACGTGCCTTTTCATCCGTTTTGTTTGACCCTTTCAACGCTTGGAAGGGGGCCCTTTCAACGCTCGGGAAGGGGGCCCTTTCGAGACCCCCCCCCCTGGACGAAATCCTGGCTAGGTGCCTGGGCACACCATACTACATTATGTGGTTTCCTTCGCACAATTGTGGCGTGATTTGAGCAATTGACTGAAGCACATTCCAATTTCCCTGCGCGACGGTAGCTATTTTCAGAACGAGTGCCAGTATGACTTGCAGAAATAGCAGCATGCAGAGGCAATTTCACCTCTCTTTTGCAACCATGCATGCAACGATATATCATCATAACGCATTGCGTGGATAACCAGGATGCGTAATATACTCCACTGAGAAACAGCCAGTGAAGTCGCTGGGGTCCGGACGCTGTCTGCACTGGAGTCCGATGACAGTAAACTTTTACTGTAAAGTAAAAGACTCCTTCACACAGAACGCGAAACAGTTGTATTTAATCTATCTCTCGCTCTCTCTGGCTCTCTGGCTCTCTGGCTCTCGGGCTCTCGGGCTCTCGGGCTCTCGGGCTCTCGGGCTCTCGGGCTATCGGGCTCTCGGGCTCTCGGGCTCTCGGGTTCTCGGGCTCTCGGG
>JAXIVJ010017430.1:5000-22500 GCA_036785665.1 Chirona hameri
AGGAAAGGTCAAGCCATCAAGGGCAGGTCAGAAAATATAACTATTGGCAAAAGGTCTACGAAAGTCATGCGCCACATGTTTTATGGGTTATTTTACACGTATAATTTGATAGTAGTAGCCAATTGTACACCTTGACCCCATATAATGGCCCTTAGGCGAAGGTCAGGTCAAGGTTCAGGTTGGATAAAGTCAAAATTTGAAATTGATTAATATAAATAAAAAAGTCATGTTTATAGACCAGTTTTGTTTAATAAATACAGTGGTGGCATTTATTTGCCTGTATCTGGTAATTAAAAGCCATAAAATGCAATTTAAGCAAATTACGTCATGAGTTAATCATACTTGGGAGCCATAAGTCAGTCAAAAATAAAGATTTGACTTTGAAATTTGGTGTGGGTATCGTGCATACTTGGTTATCCCATATATATTCCGTTTTTTATATCTTTGAAAAGGTAGATTGTGGGATTTTTCCTAAAATGTTTTTTTTTTGTGTGTGTGTGTGTGTGTGGGGGGGGGGGGGTAAAAAACTAACAACAATGCAAATCCAAAATAGCCATTTTGAAGAAAATGGCATTTTCTTTCATTTGATTTTTTTCAATTTGCTTCACAATTCGATATTCTACGGTTTTTCAAACATTTATCGTTTTTCCACCAAAAATGGCATGACCTAACGTCATTGAAACGTCATTATCTCCCAAACTATTTCACTAATTTGAATGACATCAGTTGAGCAAACTACGGGAAGGCGATCTAGAAACTAATCGATAAAAAATTTGGTCATGACGTCATCAAAATGGGCGGAACATGTTGTTGTTGCCCTTATAAGGAGATCCGATCTAAAAATAGATTGTTTCCCTGACATTGACACCTTCAAACACCATATCACCCCTCAAAAAATGCCCATCACCCCTGATTTTATTCGGTTGAAACTGCACGAATCGCGCCATCATATTTTCATGTACTTGTATAATCAGATCCCTACTTTGGCAGATATGGCCAAAGTAAGGGTCGGCGATCTCAATTTCGGCACTCGCAGCAGCCTCAGCGATCTTAATTTTGATTCGCCTCCTGACTTCACGATCTAAAATTGGATTAGCCGGCTGACGACCGATCTAAAAATGTATTTCACGCTGTGGTCGTTGCGTCGCGGAATCAATATTTAGATCGTTATTTACAGTGGAATAAGGTTAATTGCCGAATCTGCTCACATTTATTATTCCGATATATTGATGGACAACGTCTTATCCAACTTTTTTTAACCTCCGAGTATGCGTATGTTGCTCCGAATTAGCCTAATGACATAGGCCTCACAGTTTGATACTGCATGTATGCCCAAATATGGGCATAACACAATCTAAAAATTGATTGATCTATTCTTTATCGCCTCTCTGTAGTTTGCCCAATTGACATGTTGAGAGAAGTCGTAAAATGTATGCAACATAAAGTATGGAACGTTTCACGTCAATGTCTATCATAGTTTTCAAGATATTGAGAAAATCCGGTAAGGGCATATTCTGCCCCCTCCCCCCCCCGGGGGACGCGGGTTAAGGAAGAGGCATATTTGGCCCGCTTAATTGACATATTGGATTGTCGCCCCTCTGGACCATGCCGCCCCTGTCACCGAGGAAATATGCCGCCCTCGGGCCCCCTGCCTTAGGAAATCCTGGATCCGCCACTGAAGGTGCGTCGTTGGGATAGAGGGCGGGGGCACTCCTGGTCACCTTTTCATGGGTGGCGGCATAGAAGAAAAACATTGCTATAATCGGTTTGACAATGGCCTGTGTCCGAAAATTCACCCTAATCTAATATAGTATTTTACCTTGAACTTCTTATTTACGACGAGGAAAGGTAATTTTCATTATTGTATACCTGCACCTTATTTAGTTTTGGTTGGATTATATCAGCCTGCTTCCTGTATCTGTGGTCGGGATTCAGGATTCAGAATCAATATTAAATATCACAATCTGTCCCCTAACTTTCATTTCAATTTCCTTATTAGTTTTTATATACATTTTCGAATGTTTTGATGGGATTGATTTACGAGATCTGAAGCCATTCTTTTTTTTTAATCGAGCCATGGCTGCAAATAAAAAATCGAGCAACGAAAAGCAGCCGGCTGCATTTTTCATTATTATTTTAAAAAAACGAGAAGCGACTGCAAATATGTATTTTTGTATCCACTCGGCTGCAAATCTGACGTAAAAAAATGAGCCAGTCAGGTATGACGTTATACCTACCAGTTTTGTCATTTAATCAACAGAGCTGCTTCAATATCGAGTTCTCTCTCTGACGGCCTCCGCCCTCTATGACGGCCTCCGCCGCATTGCCTTTACGGTCTATCTTTGGCAGTGGCGTACCCAAGATTCGCTCCAGGGGGGGGGGGGGGATTTTGCTCAGGGGGCATAATGTACCCCCACCAAAAAAAAATCATCGGATTTGGCCCACTAAGTCTTTAGAGCTCTAAAGATTTAGTGGGCCAAATCCGGCGAGTTTTTTTTTGGTGGCGGTAGCTTATGCCTATTTTGTTAAAACAAATTATAAAAAATGTGGCAAATATGGCCCAGGGGCATATTTTCCACATTTTTTATATACAAAATCCAAAAATCATTCATGTTTTCGACCAAAAGGGACACGTACGGACTTTCAGGCGTGTGGGGGGGGGGGGGATTGCCCCGTTTACCCCCCCCCCCCCCTCCTCCTCCTTGTGTACGCCTATGATCTTTGGCCGATTGAGGGTGGTCGCACAGTCAATAATATCGTTCGACTGTGCGTTTAACCCTATTCCCTGCGGGCGGCCAGAATTAGGTTAACCTGCGGGGGGGGGGGGGGGGGGCAGATTCTCCCCCCAGAGATCTCGAGAACCACTCGGTCGATTTCGATGGGGGAAAACGCCATTCGGTTCGTCATGACCAGATTTATTTTTGGATCCCAAAATTTTTGTTTTGTTCAAAAATGGGGGGCCAGGGGGCAAAACATACGAACATTTTGGGTGTTTTTGAAAGGTCATTGCAGCCATGTAGCTCGACCGATATTCATGCCCCAAACGTGTTTGAGCTTTAAATGTTCTGGTCTTTAATATATAAAAAGACAAAAAACAAAATAAAAATCATATGCGTATTGATGGAATGTAAAATGGGGGGATTTTCTGAAGAAGAAAAAATATGTGCTGTTCGTGATTGTTTGGGACGACATGAACGTCACATGTGGGCATTATATGCTGTAATTTGTTAAATGTAATATATTTCGCATAGGCAGATCCAGGAAAAAAACATGGGGCACCATGCGCGTAACGCTTTTATCATCTTACTAATTTGAAGTTGGACCTAATTTGAGGGTGGGTATCGCCTCCCATTTTTTTTATCCTGAGTGCGCCTCTGCCCCCAAAAATATGTACACTCCCAGTATCTATGATGCATATTGCATTGAAATTGTTCTGACGCATTTATTGCACTGCAAACCACGAAGGGCGTATGCGCCGCAAAACCGCATTCGTACCACTCTCCCCAAAACAGGAGCCTGGAACCGCATCTGCTGGGCCGATTTTTTCAAAATTTTGACACAACACGCGCCATTCAATTTTGGGATAAGCTACAAAGTTTGATAGAATAGGCAAGTGCAAAAAACACCGGGAGGGGCAAAATCTGCCCCCCAGGGAATAGGGTTAAGGGAAACTCACGCTTGCTTACCAATATGATGACTAATCTAGTATCCAGTAACCCAGATAGTCCTTCGAAACAATCCAAAACGCGAGGACCTATTCGACGCCATCACCCGCATCCTTCGCAGTCATGGGCGGATTCAGAGGGAGAAGGGCCATGCCCCCTCCAAACCGCCTGAAATCGGCGCAAAATTAACACATTTCCTGATATATAAAACAATCTAAGCAACTTTTACTAAGGACAATTTGTTTTAAATCAACTCTCAATGCATATTGCATAATCATGCGAAAACCAATGACAAAAAAAATGGGGGATTTCCCCCTCCCAAAAAAAAACACACGTTCTGGATCCGCCTTTGTTCGCAGCAAGACTCGACACCTGGCTCAATTCTCGCAATGATACACAGGTTATACCGCAACCAACAGCATTTTCGTGCGCCGATCATTTCAGCCGTATAAACAATGACATATGATTGAGATGTTGGCATTGGAAATCATGAACCAGCTGTAGGCAGAACGAAATGAAAAGAAATGATGGGACAATGTAACAGCGTTACAGGGACGCAGCCAAGGGGGGGGGGGGGGCGTGCTACTCAGCCCCCACCAGTAACAGTTGGCAGCACTCGGGCGTTTGGGCGTTAAAAAACATACTACACCATAGGATTCCCATGTTAAATCGATGATTTTCAGACGAGGCTGGCTCGTAACCTATGGTACATATTTTAAATCCGACTTCTGGAACAGATAGCTACAAGCCTTAGCTACAACATTTCTATTTATCATTTTTAGATATTCTGGATGTAAAGGTGATACATGGGCTTGGGGGTTAACAAATGTCGAAACGACCGCTGACCGCTTCCAAATGCTACTAAAGTACTGAAATATACACTACTTCGACTACTACTTCGTAGTATAATTTAATATGATCAATTCCAGATGCAGATAGCTACAAGCCTTAGCTACAACGTTTCTATTTATCATTTTTCGATATTCTGGATGTAAAGGTGATAAATGGGCTTGGGGGTTAACAAATGTCGAAACGACCGCTGACCGCTTCCAAATGCTACTAAAGTACTGAAATATACACTACTTCGACTACTAATTCGTAGTAGAATTTAATATGACCGATTCCAGATGCTACATGTACTGCAAATACACTACTTTGACTATTACTTCGTATATTTGCTGGCGTTTAATTCAATAAATAAAGATTTAATCTTTGGAAATACAAGTTATGGATAGCAAACAATACCTTTAATTTATAATAGTCAAAACAATTACGATACAAATTATATCTTGTCTAATTAATTTGGGCGTTACATTCCTTACTGTTCTACCCGTTGTTCTATTACCCTGGGGGCTACTGGGGCCTTGGCCACTCCCCCTCCCGAGCAAACCGGTTTACACTAGATCAAAATGCGATTCCGCTGACGACTCGACGCCCCTCCCCCCCCCCTTGCTCAACAACTCTTCGCGCTGACGACCTGACGCCCCCCCCCCCCCTCCACCCGGTCAACAACTTGTCACTAACGAAACGGAGCGAAATTTGATTGGCCACTAACGTGCCCCCCGCCCCTCCCGATACAAATCCTGGCTACGTGCCTGCAGCGTTACCGGCTCCAAACCAGCGATAGGTACCGGAGCTGCGGCAAACGCCACACAGCATGCGACTCAACAAACGAAAACTACACTGGCACAGCCGCGGTAAAACAAACATCATCCGAAGCAGACACAGCCATATCCTGCGCGGGTTCATATCCGGCAGCGACATCCAGCAGGTCGACGATCAAGCTGTTGTAATTGTTGTTAATGTTGTTGCCGTGTCACTCCAGACCGCTTCAGTCGGTTGTAGCCAGTCGGCTCTGGAGTGGCCCCCAGGGCCGCCACAACTCGGCTGCTTCGCACGTGGTCTCCTCTAATTCCGGTTGGATCGTCCCGAGCGTTCTCAGTCTGGTGCCCATCAACGCTGGGCACTCGATCAGGACGTGGTATGGTGTGTCGGCCGTCTCTCTCAGATGGGGCACCGGGCCCCCTCGCATGTGCCTATTTCATCAATACCGTTCCTATTCTCCGATGTATTTTGCTTGGAAATAGTTAATGTGCGATGAATAGTGCTTCGCGTTGCGGTACTAAATGTCATTTAACCATTGGAAGCGCAGCAATAAGCGGCAAAGCTCATACACTCGCCGAAAAGTTTTCCTCCTGCGAGAGATTCGAACACGGATCTCCAGATTTGGAGTCCAGTGTGCCTTACCGATTACGCTATCGTGCGCGGGGGCGCCTCCGCGCGGAGAAACCCCTATGTGGATAAAATTGCGGTGTTCAACGTTGTCATGTGCAGCGAAAACTTCACCCCTGACACGCCATAATAAATGAAACATGGTAGAGGGGTTATCTCGAGCAAATTGAACTATCTTTCTTTTGAGAGTAGTTGTGTGCAAAACGGGCGAATAGCATTCGAGATATTGCTTCCCAAAAAGGGGCCGTTTAGCGCTGAACGCACACTGACGTTCGGCCGGTAGGGCACTATGACGTCACGCGTTCCTATCAGCGGATCTGCCGGCCTATTGCCACTTTCGCCTATTGTAAAAGTGCCGGACCGGACGCAGAAATTTGTAAACAATCACGTCGCCGGCATTGTATAGGGAGGATTGTGCTGTGCGATTTCATGGGTTTTCGCTACTACTGTCAATCTTGAGTGATTTCCTCCTGTTACTTGTTGTTGATTGGTCAAGTGTGAAGTTTGAATTCATTAAAAATACTTTCTTTCAATATCTGAGCAAGAAATAATCGCCAGTGACCCATGTGCGGAGACTGGAGACGTTCACCTACGGGCAACTTGCCATCAATCCGAAGCCTGAAATTAAATTGATATAAGGCTGCACTGCAAAACACTTGAAGAAACAGCGGGACGACGCAGGCTAGCAAGCCTGGAGATGTGCGTATGTGTACTCTGTGCGTATGAACACTGCAATAACCTTTTGTCTAACTTGAAGACGACAGCAGTTTGACAAAGGACAGCAGTTCAAGACAAACAAACTAATATTGTTTGAAGGAAATATTGATCTTTTGTACTATCTTGAAAATAAATATTATTTTGAGAACATCTACATTTGTATTGTATGATGCAAAATAGGTACGCTTTGACGACTAAAGCCTGTCGCGACCAGCTGTAGAATGTAAGAAACCGTTCCTATTTTTTTTTGGCGTCAAGTTGCGCGATTGAAGAATGTTTCCAATATTGTATATTGGAAACATCCGTCAACATTTATATTGGAAGAGAGAGAATCTGAATTGCTTTACTGATTTGCTGTTTTATGTCTTTTTTTGCGTTTACCAATAAAACTTTCACCATGAAAATGCTGGTTAATAAGTTTTTAGCTATGGATAGGTATAGTTATGCCGACCGCCTTCGGTCATCTTGGTGGTGTGACGGGTAGCGCGTTATACTTCAGTCCCGCAGGAGCAATTTTTCGATGCCGTATGTTTGTGCAATTAAAAGTTAACGATATCTATCAACCATTTTCTACAGCAAGAAGTCGCTTGGATATCGCCTAGTGTCGAGCGGACTTAACTTAGAAGCATTATACAAACCATTGTCGCTAGTTGTAATTCGCCGGTATGAATTTCATGGTTATCTGGCAGTATCATATACCGATTGAATATGCATTAGAGTCATTATTTTGGCCCAGGGCCCCAGTTGCATCCCCTAACTGCCCATCTCCAGACCACACGCGCCTTCGTATTCGACGCCCACCTGGGACGCACAGACCCGACATAGGCATGCACTCGTTTTCGGCGAAAATAACACCAGCCATCACCGTTTACTCGGCGCAGCGCGGTTGCAGGCCTGCAACAATAATCCTACAGCAGAACAGTATCTATGGCCTTACGCAGCAGCAACGAAGGAATTATTGAAAATTAATCTAAGTGCCTTGAAAAAACAGAGCCCCACCTTGCTTCAATTTTTGGCTCGTTTTTCGATCTTTGTACGAACTTGGCGCGGCCTCTGCGCCAGGAACTGTCGCAGATAAGCGTTTATGATAACGAAAACGTGTCTCGTTTTTGTGTATTTCGTTTTGTTACTGCGATTGTTTCCTGTGACTTGTTTATGTAACGAAGGGGTCAGAATTGGCCAAAAAATCGAGCCGTGGCTCGATTTTTGTTGATAAGAATGGACTCAGGACCCACGCTAAGCTAAGCTTGTTGCGCGGCCCTGACCACACCGTCCGATCGCGCAATCCCAGTCACCGGCAGAATTTAGAGGCGAAAGCTTAACGTCCCCTAACGACGAGGAGGATCCGCCTGGCTCGCTGGTTTCATCTGACCTTGAGTGCGGCCGCTGCCACAGGCCGCATGCCATCACCGCCAGGAGAAAATAGCGTGCGTCGAAGCGTATCGAACCCATCTTGCTGCAGGGTGGGTCAGATCAGGCATGGTCAGACCCGCCGCCCCCCCCCCCCCCAAGGGGGGGGGGGGGGGGGCGGCGGGTGCGGCCGCCCCCCCCCCTGGAGGCCAGGAGAGCCCTTTTCTTCGCGCGAGGGCCCGCGCGCCGAGAAGGGCCGACGAGACCGCGCGAAGCGCGTTATCATGGGCTCTTTACCACGCGAAGCGTGGTCTTTAGAGAGTTTAGGGCACTTCAGAGGCTCTTTAGGGCCACCAGGGCCCTCTCTGAAAGACCAGAGGGCCCCTTGGACGTTCAAAAGAGCCTTGTGCATGTCAGATGGGCCCCTGGCTAGACCGAAAGGGCTCGTGAGCGGGCCAGAGGGCCACCTGAACACGTTGAATGGGCCCCTAGCCAGCACAGAGGGCCCCTGGGCAGGTGGAGAGACCCCTGAGCATTTCGGCAGGGCGACAAAGCGGCCAGCACAGTCCCTTGCCAGGTCATAAGGGCCCCTGAACAGGTTGGAGGGCCCCTGGACAGACCAGAGGGCCACTGGGAAGTTAAAAGAGCCCCTGTACAGGTCAGAGGGGCCCCTGGCCAGACCGAAAGGGTCCCTAGGTGGGTCAGAAGGGCCCCCGAACATGCCGAATGACCCCTAGTTAGCACGGAGGGGCCCCAGGGCAGGTCGGAGGGCCCTCGGAGCATGTCGCAAGGCGACAAAGCAGCCAGCGCAGTCCCTTGCCAGGTCGGAAGGGCCCCTTAGAAGGCTGAATGGCCCCTGGAGAGACCAGAGAGCTCCTGGAAAGTTCAAAGGGCCCCTGTGCAGATCGGGGGAGCCCCTGACCAGACCGAAAGGACCCCTGGGCGGGTAAGCAGGGCCCCTGAACATGCCGAATTGGCCCCTAGCCAGCACGGAGGGGCCCAGTGCAGGTCGGAGGGCCCCTTGGGCATGTCGGCAGGGCGACAAAGCAGCCAGCGCAGTCCGACCAGAAGAGTCGCTGGGCAGATCGGAGGGGCTCCTGTGCAAGTCAGAGAGGCCTCTGGTTAGACCGAAAGGCATGCGCGTAACCACCACTGGGGTCACTGGGGAGCAGTCCCCATTAACATTTGCGAATTTTAACATTATGCCTATGGGCGTTGCATGGAAATAATCGACTTCGAAGTGCCTCCGTCCCCACCTACTTTCGGAAGGTGGTTACGCCTATGCCGAAAGGGTTCCTGAGCCGGTCGGAAGGGCCCTTGAACATGCCGGATGAGTTCCTAGCCAGGCTGGAGGGGAACCTGAGCATGCCGGCAGGGCGACAAAGCAGCCAGTGCAGTCCCTGGCCAGGTCGGAAGGACCTCTGAACAGGCAGAATGGGACCCTTTACACACAAGAGGGGCTTCTTGGAAGGTCAGAGGAGATCCTGGTCTGACAGGAAGGGCCAAAAGCACGTAGAGATCCCAGAGGAAGGTTAAATACAAAGAGGACTTACTCCACAAGAAACATTTTAAAAGCGGAGCTTTCGGGTATATTGTAACACCCTTCGTCAGGGTGCTACAATATACCCGAAAGCTCCAATATTAATTTGTCTTGTCGAGTAAGCCCTCTTTGTATTTTATATATATCACCCACTCCACATCATGTCTTTTCGCTTCGAGGATCCCAGATGAGTCCATGAACAGGTCGGAACGGCGTTGAAAAGGTCGTAGGGGCCCCTAGACGATCTGAAGGGAGCCTGAGCCTTTCAACAGTAAGAGTGCAGTTGTCCAGGGAATACAACTCAAAATGTTTGCGCCGCTCCGCGGCGCAATTTAACTACACAATCAATCGTATGCGGGTTAGAAAAAAAATCGTCCCGTTTCTCGGCGCATTTATGTGTTATGTTGCTACTTTCCTATATCATTGGGCAAAATAGTTTACTTTAGCACTTTTTTACCGCACTTTTAACGCACAGTATAGCATTCTTAAAGGCCCGCATCATACGCGATGCGACGCATTGATGAGAAAGCATATCCAGGGCATAAGACTAAAAACATTCGCGCCGCTACGAAGCGCAATTTGTTTAAGAGTTCCAGGTCTTGAGCTTCATAATATTTCAAATTGGTATAGCTGATTCCAAATTGTTGTCGCTGGTTCCAAAGTTTATATGGCAGTTTGCTAACTCCAGCTCCTAAAAGTTGGTATGGCCCATGCCATACCTGTCATACTGCAATTTCCATCCTTGTAACGTTCCTTTCATTCGTTTTGTTTGGCCCCTTCAACGCTTGGGAAGGTGGCCCTTTCAACGCTCGGGAAGGGGCCCTTTAGAGGCGCCGCACCCTCCTGGACGAAATCCTGGCTACGTGCCTGGGTCAGATCGGTAGTCCAGTGCTCTCCTGACTTAGCTACACGGGTGGACAAGAAGACAAGAGAAGACATTTACAAGAAACCAGTGTTAAGCAATGGTACCTGCGCGACTTCATAATTTTACAATCTTCTATCGTTTTGCATTTTGACGGAAGTGGCGTAATACAACACGTATTGATTATTTTTGCCAGTCGGCAAACAAAAGAAAACGACACCAGCGTAATCGAAAGGGAAAGGAACGCAGCAGCCTGAAAAATACGTTTCACCGCTTTTGTATTTACAAAGCGTACAAAATGGGCGAGTCAGAAGAGCCCTGAACGTGCCGAATGGCCCCTAGCCAGCACAGAGGGACCCAGGGCAGTTCGGAGGGCCCTTGATTCATTCCACATAAAACACTGTTTTAGCGGAAATTGCTAGCGCCGCTTCTTGCTCTCTATGTGCGTGCCAGAGGGCAGCGCTGTGGCTGATTCCTAAGGCTTCCATTAGTGGTGGCTCTCAGCGGGTGTCGTCAACCGGTGAATAGCGGCACTCGCGGCCAAGGCTTTACAGCTTTTGCCGCAGTCAGCAGTCACATATCGGTGACAGTCGGTGACAGCTCTGTGACTGAGCTCTGTAAGGTAATAACAAAGGCTGCAGTGCTGACTCTTAATTTCGTAGTATAATTCTGTAAGCACACTAAAAATGTGATGCCTAATTACCATGAATACAACACACCGTTGCTGCAAAAATTATGATTGGGTGGCTAACGGCACTGATATACGAGAGTCTCAGCGTTCCAGCGCGTTCCAGCGCGTTCCAGGGCAGACCTGCGAACATTGATTCGTATCACATTTCTTCGCACGCGCCTTTTTTGTTCTTGCCACTCCACAACAGGTCACAAATAATACTCAATTACAGGGAGTAGCGGCGATTTCGGATGTGCACCGCTGTTAGGCTACGGATTAATCGGGAGCCCATCCCCGAAGCGCGCAAATTATTCCGCAGCGTTAGGGTAGGCTGTCCCGCATAGCTTATAAGTTATTCCGTAGCGTTAGGGTAGGCTGTTCTGCATAGCTTGTAAGTGATTCTGCAGCGTTAGGGTAGGATCAGGGCGGATCCAGGGGGGCACAGGAAGCACGTGCCTCTCCCGAAACATCTGAGGAGGGCCGACGAGACCGCGCGAAGCGCGGTATCATGGGCTCTCTAAGAGTCTGGAGACCACGCAAAATGGTTTTTAGAGAATTTAGAGCACTTCAGAGACCCTTAAGGGCCATCAGGGCCCTCTCTGAAAGACTAGAGGGCCCCATGGACGTTCAAAGGTCCCCTGTGCAGGTCAGAGGGGCCCTGGCTAAACCGAAAGAGCCCATGGGCGAGTCAGAAGAGCCCTGAACGTGCCGAATGGCCCCTAGCCAGCACAGAGGGACCCAGGGCAGTTCGGAGGGGCCCTTGAGCATGGCGGCAGGGCGACAGAACAGCCAGCGCAGTTCCTTACCAGGTCGAAAGGGTCCCTGATCAGGCTGGAGTGCCCCTGGACAGACCAGAGGACCCCCGGGAAGTTCAAAGGGCCCCCGTGCATGTCAGAGGGGCCTCTGACCAGACCGAAAGGGCCGCTGGGTGGGTCAGAAGGGCCCCTGAACATGTAAAATGGGCCCTAGCCAGCACGGATGGGCCCCAGGGCAAGTCGGAGGACCCCCTGAGCATGTCGGCAGGGCGACAAAGCAGCCAGCGCAGTCCCTTGCTAGGTGGGAAGGGCCCCTTAGAAAGCTGGAAGGCCCCTGGACAGACCAGAAGGCTGCCATGTACATACGTTCAAAAGGCCCCTGTGCAGGTTGGAGGGGTGCCTGACTAGACCAAAAGGGCCCCTGGGTGGGTCAGAAGTGTCCTGCACATGCCGAATGAGCCCTAGCCAGCACAGAGGGGCCCCCGGGTAGGTTGGATGGGCCCCTGTGCAGGTCAGAGGGGCCACTGAGCATGTCGGCAGTATGACAAAGCAGCCAGCGTAGTCCCTTGCCAGTTCGGAAGGACCCGTATAAGTCTGGAGGGCCTCTGGGCAGACCAGAGGGTCCCTGGTAAGTTCAAAGGGCCCATGTGCAGGTCAGAGGGTCTTCTGGGCCCTTTCAATGCTCGGGAATAGGGCCCTGTCAACGCTCAGGAAGGGGCCCTTTCAACGCTCGGGAAGGAGGCCTTTCGAGCCCCCTTCCTGGGCGAAATCCTGGCTACATGCCTGGCCCCTACGTCGGTCTGAGAGTGTCCTTGTCAGGTCTGAATATGCCCTCCCTGGGCCTGAGAGAGGCCTATGCCTGTCGGCGAGGGCCTTTGCCAGTTCTGAGAGGGCCCTGGGGTGGTTTGCCAGAGTCTTGGCCGGGCCGGAGAGGGCTCTACTACCGCTTAAGAGGGCCTGACCAAGCCTTAGAGGGACCATACGCTTGTTTGAGAGGCCCGGTTCTAGTCCTGAAAGGATCCCACATTAGTCAGAGATGGCCCTTGTCGGGCTTGAATGGGCCTGCGCCTGTTTGAGAGGACCCTTTCTAGACCTCAGATGGCCCTAAGCCGGTCTGAGAGGACCCTTACTAGTCAACGGAGGACCATATACCGGACACCAGGCGAGCCATTTGGGCCCGCCTGAGCCAGAGGCCTGGTCAGAGCCCTCTCAGGACTGGCAATGGCTCTCCAAACAGACGGAAGGCCATTCAAGTCTGGCAATGGCCCTCTAAGGCTTAGAAAGGGCCCTCTCAGGCTCACCGATAGTACTCTCAAAGATACTGAGGGACCTCTCTTACCGACCTTAGGGCCCTCTTACACGGGCACAGGACCCTCTCAGAACGACCGAGGGCCCTTTCAGACCTACCGGTGCAGTGGTCCTCCAGACCAGCAATAGGGCGCTCTCAAGTCTTGCAAGGGCCTTACAAGACTGGCATAGGGCCATGGGCGTCGCCGACGGATGAAGGGGGGGGGGGGGGTCGGTCGGGGAGGGGGGGGGGAGTCCAAACCCCTTCTCTCAGAAGGTGGGGGTCGACCTCCCCCCCACACACACTTTTTGCGGGGAAAGTTAACAATGAATCGTAAAAATTGCTTTTGCAAATCAAAATCTAGCTATCCACAGTTTAAAACTGGAAAATTTCGCGCTGCTTCGCGGCATGACACAAGATTCCCAATTGCTTATACAAATTTGGAAAAAAAGAACATTAATTCCATTAAATGTCTAGCAGAGGCTCTCCTTGGTGGTAATTGCTGACCCCCGGTTCCACTCGTTTCATAAAAATATTAACTTTCAAGCGGTATACAGGCTTAGCCAGTCTGCCGAGTTCCGAAAAAGGCGACGCGAATGCCAATACGCGGAGACATCGGCACCCGCGGAAGCTGCTCCAGCGGTGCCCAACTTGCTGGATCCGGAAGAGCTAACAGTGGGGACCAGGCCAGGACCATCGTCCATCTCCCCAAGCCATATCCCTCAGGCTCGTCCAGATCCAGAGGGACCATTTATGCGCGGAAAAGTCGTTCTGCCTCTTGCTGCTTTCAAACCATTTGCACTGTTACTAGTTGTTTGTTACAGTGCGGTACATATGCAATATACATACAGTTATTATTATCATGTGTACTATTGAGCGCTGACTGTCACCGGTCATCGTGATTTACTATCCGAGGCTAGCTAATGGATATGAAAAACTACCTTCATTTCAATAGTTGTCATCATACCGAGATGTGCAACCAGGAAAAAGGGTTACCTGAGGCTTGGATCCACTCACGGTCTGGTTCCAATATTACAATTTCGTTTTCCAATTTCCATGACCTAAAATTTACATTTTGACGCCGCTTCGCGGCGTCACATCAGTGGCCATCATCATAACGAAGCCATCGGCATCGTCTTCGGTTCGTGGTAACGCTGAATTGAATGCATAACATGTTTAGCATCTTATACTCTACAAAGCCCATCGCCTATATTTCTGGGTTGTATCAGGAAAACCCGCACAAATGTATCGCCGCTTGGCGGCGCCAAATAACAAGTACCTATCTACTCTACTGTAACGTGACAATCCACATTACAAATGCTGCATGGCTTAAATACACACATACAAAATGTGGTTACATTTTTGTCCCGTCATTTCAGCTAACCCCCCACTAAAAAATTATCGGCGACGAGCCTGCATAGGTCCCTCTCAGGCCTGTCAAGGGCCTTCACAGACCGGTATGGCACTCTTTCAGGCCTGACGAGGGCCCTCTTGGGCTTGTCAAGGGCTTTTCATACCTGAAAATACACTCTCAGACCGACTGGAGGCCCTTTCAGACCTACACAAACGCTGAGGACCCTTTTCAGCTCGAGGGCCCTTTGACGTCTGATGTGCCACCCCCCCCCCCCTCCGATTTTTTATCTCCTGAATCCGCCCCTGGGTAGGCTGTCCGCATAGCTAGTAAGTGATTCCGCAGCGTTAGGGTAGGCTGTCCCGCATAGCTTGTAAGTGATTCCGCAGCGTTAGGGTAGGCTGTCCCGCATAGCTAGTAAGTGATTCCGCAGCGTTAGTGTAGGCTGTCCCGCATAGCTTATAAGTTATTCCGCAGCGTTATGGTAGGCTGTCCCGCATAGCTTGTAAGTGATTCCGCAGCGTTAGGGTAGGCTGTCCCGCATAGCTTATAAGTTATTCCGCAGCGTTATGGTAGGCCTTCCCGCATAGCTTGTAAGTGATTCCGCAGCGTTAGTGTAGGCTGTCCCGCATAGCTTATAAGTTATTCCGCAGCGTTATGGTAGGCTGTCCCGCATAGCTTGTAAGTGATTCCGCAGCGTTAGGGTAGGCTGTCCCGCATAGCTTATGCTATTCCGCAGCGTTATGGTAGGCTGTCCCGCATAGCTTGTAAGTGATTACGCAGCGTTAGGGTAGGCTGTCCCGCATAGCTTATAAGTTATTCCGCAGCGTTATGGTAGGCTGTCCCGCATAGCTTGTAAGTGATTCCGCAGCGTTAGGGTAGGCTGTCCCGCATAGCTTGTAAGTGATTCCGCAGCGTTAGGGTAGGCTGTCCCGCATAGCTTATTAGTTATTCCGCAGCGTTATGGTAGGCTGTCCCGCATAGCTTGTAAGTGATTCCGCAGCGTTAGTGTAGGCTGTCCCGCATAGCTTATAAGTTATTCCGCAGCGTTATGGTAGGCTGTCCCGCATAGCTTGTAAGTGATTCCGCAGCGTTAGGGTAGGCTGTCCCGCATAGCTTATAAGTTATTCCGCAGCGTTATGGTAGGCTGTCCCGCATAGCTTGTAAGTGATTCCGCAGCGTTAGTGTAGGCTGTCCCGCATAGCTTGTAAGTGATTCCGCAGCGTTAGGGTAGGCTGTCCCGCATAGCTTATTAGTTATTCCGCAGCGTTAGGGTAGGCTGTCCGCATAGCTTGTAAGTGATTCCGCAGTGTTAGGGTAGGCTGTCCCGCATAGCTTGTAAGTGATTCTGCAGCGTTAGGGTAGGCTGTCCCGCATAGCTTGTAAGTGATTCCGCAGCGTTAGTGTAGGCTGTCCCGCATAGCTTATGCTATTCCGCAGCGTTATGGTAGGCTGTCCCGCATAGCTTGTAAGTGATTCCGCAGCGTTAGGGTAGGCTGTCCCGCATAGCTTATAAGTTATTCCGCAGCGTTATGGTAGGCTGTCCCGCATAGCTTGTAAGTGATTCCGCAGCGTTAGTGTAGGCTGTCCCGCATAGCTTATAAGTTATTCCACAGCGTTATGGTAGGCTGTCCCGCATAGCTTGTAAGTGATTCCGCAGCGTTAGGGTAGGCTGTCCCGCATAGCTTATAAGTTATTCCGCAGCGTTATGGTAGGCTGTCCCGCATAGCTTGTAAGTGATTCCGCAGCGTTAGTGTAGGCTGTCCCGCATAGCTTGTAAGTGATTCCGCAGCGTTAGGGTAGGCTGTCCCGCATAGCTTATTAGTTATTCCGCAGCGTTAGGGTAGGCTGTCCGCATAGCTTGTAAGTGATTCCGCAGTGTTAGGGTAGGCTGTCCCGCATAGCTTGTAAGTGATTCTGCAGCGTTAGGGTAGGCTGTCCCGCATAGCTTGTAAGTGATTCCGCAGCGTTAGTGTAGGCTGTCCCGCATAGCTTATTTTATTCCGCAGCGTTATGGTAGGCTGTCCCGCATAGCTTGTAAGTGATTCCGCAGCGTTAGGGTAGGCTGTCCCGCATAGCTTGTAAGTGATTCCGCAGCGTTAGGGTAGGCTGTCCCGCATAGCTTGTAAGTGATTCCGCAGCGTTAGGGTAGGCTGTCCCGCATAGCTTGTAAGTTATTCCGCAGCGTTATGGTAGGCTGTCCCGCATAGCTTGTAAGTGATTCCGCAGCGTTAGGGTAGGCTGTCCCGCATAGCTTGTAAGTGATTCCGCAGCGTTAGGGTAGGCTGTCCCGCATAGCTGATAAGTTATTCCACAGCGTTATGGTAGGCTGTCCCGCATAGCTTGTAAGTGATTCCGCAGCGTTAGTGTAGGCTGTCCCGCATAGCTTGTAAGTGATTCCGCAGCGTTATGGTAGGCTGTCCCGCATAGCTTGTAAGTGATTCCGCAGCGTTAGTGTAGGCTGTCCCGCATAGCTTATAAGTTATTCCGCAGCGTTAGGGTAGGCTGTCCCGCATAGCTTGTAAGTGATTCCGCAGCGTTAGGGTAGGCTGTCCCGCATAGCTTGTAAGTTATTCCGCAGCGTTAGGGTAGGCTGTCCCGCATAGCTTGTAAGTTATTCCGCAGCGTTATGGTAGGCTGTCCCGCATAGCTTGTAAGTGATTCCGCAGCGTTAGGGTAGGCTGTCCCGCATAGCTTGTAAGTGATTCCGCAGCGTTAGGGTAGGCTGTCCCGCATAGCTTGTAAGTGATGTGGTACAGTAGAACACCGCGGGCGGATCGAAAAAGATCCTCGTACCGCATTCCTTTGTATCACATTTGGATGTTCGCAACTATACTATTCGTAGTTACTATATATTGTACACATCCATTGAAATAACGCTTATAAATATTGTCGTAAGTCCTCGTATTTACGATGGTCGTGGGCAAATATTCGCAAATATTCGTATATTTGTTCGTATAATATATAATACCTCTCGGGGCCGGGAAAAAGTTTGTTTAAGTCTGAAGTCAGCCTGACAAATTTTTGCACGAGCCCGTAGGGCTAGTGCACAAATTTGCAGGATGACCGA
>JAXIVJ010017431.1:0-17500 GCA_036785665.1 Chirona hameri
ACCGACCGACCGACCGACCGTCCGAGCCCGACCGACCGACCGAGCCGACCGACCGGACCGACCGACCGACCGACCGACCGACCGACCGACCGACCGACCGACCGACCGACCGACCGACCGGACCCGACCGACGACCGACGACCGACCGACCGACCGACCGACCGGAACCGACCCCGACCCCGACCGACCGACCGACCGACCGACCGACCGACCGACCGACCGACCGACCGACCGGACCGACCGACCGACCCGACCGACCGACCGACCGACCGATCCGACCGACCGACCGACCGACCGACCGACCGACCGACCGACCGACCGACCGACCGACCGACCGACCGACCGACCGACCGACCGACCGACCGACCGACCGACCCCGACCGACCGACCGACCGACCGACGACCGACCGACCGACCGACCGACCGACCGACCGACCGACCGGACCGACCGACCGACCGACCGACCGACCGACCGACCGACCGACCGACCGACCGACCGACCGACCGACCGACCGACCGACGACCGACCGACCGACCGACCGACCGACGACGACCGACCGACCGACCGACCGGCCCGACCGACCGACCGACCGACCGACCGACCGACCGGACCGACCGACCGACCGACGACCGACCGACCGACCGACCGACCGACCGACCGACCGACCGACCGACCGACCGACCGACCGACCGACCGACCGACGACCGACCGACCGACCGACCGACCGACGACCCGACCGACCGACCGACCGACGACCGACCGACCGACCGACCGACGACCGACCGACCGACCGACCGACCGACCGACCGACCGACCGCGACCGACCGACCGACCGACCGACCGACCGACCGACCAGACCCGACCGACCGACCGACCGACCGACCGACCGACGACCGACCCGACCGACCGACGACCCCGGACCGGACCGACCGACCGACCGACCGACCGACCGACCGACCGACCGACCGACCGACCGACCGACCGACCGACCGGACCGACCGACCGACCGACCCGACCGACCGACCGACCGACCCGACCGACCGACCGACCGACGACCGACCGACCGACCGACCGACCGACCGACCGCCGACCGACCGACCGACCGACCGACCGACCGACCGACCGGACCGACCGACCGACCGACCGACCGACCGACCGACCGAACGACCGACCCGACCGACCGACCGACCGACCGACCGACCGACCGACCGACCGACCGACCGACCGACCGACCGACCGACCGACCGACCGACGACGGACCGACCGACCGACCGACCGACCGACCGACCGACCGACCGACCGACCGACCGACCGACCGACCGACCGACCGACCGACCGACCGACCGACCGACCGACCGACCGACCGACCGACCGACCGACCGACCGACCGACCGACCGACCGACCGACCGACCGACGACCGACCGACACCGACCGACCGACCGACCGACCGACCGACCGACCGACCGACCGACCGACCGACCGACCGACCGACCGACCGACCGACGACCGACCGACCGACCGACCGACCGACCGACCGGACCGACCCGACCGACCGACCGACCGACCGACCGACGACCGACCGACCGACCGACCGACGCCGACCGACCGACCGACCGACCGACCGACCGACCGACCGACCGACCGACCGACGACCGACCGACCGACCGACCGACCGACGACCGACCGACCGACCCGACCGACCGACCGACCGACCGACCGACCCGACCGACCGCCGACCGACCGACCGACCGACGACCGACGACCGACCGACCGACCGACCGACCGACCGACCGACCGAACCGACCGACCGACCGACCGACCGACCGAACCGACCCGACCGACCGACCAGACCGACCGACGACCGGACCGACCGACCGACCCGACCGACCGACCGACCGACCGACCGACCGACCGACCGACCGACCGACCGACCGACCGACCGACCGACCGACCGACCGACCGACGACCGACGACCGACCGACCGACCGACCGACCGACCGACCGACCGACCGACCGACCGACCGAACCGACCGACCGACCGACCCGACCGACCGACGACCGACCGACCGACCGACCGACGACGACCGACCGCGACTCGACCGACCGAACCGACCGACCGACCGACCGACCCGACCGACGACCGACCGACCGGACCGCCGACCGACCGACGACCGACCGACCCGACCGACGACCGGACCGACGACCGACCGACCGACCGACCGACCGACCGACCGACGACCGACCGACCGACGACCGACCGACCGACGACCGACCGACCGACCGACCGCCGACCGACCGACCGACCGACCGACCGACCGACCGACCGACCGACCGACCGACCGACCGATCGAACCGGCCAGACACCAGCCGCATGCCAGCCGCCTGGCGTTGCTGACTGGCCCGGAAGGACTGCTCTGCGGCCAGCCACAGATTCGACAAAACGGGGTCGCCGGCGGCGGAACTCCCTCGCCGCAGAACTCCCTCGCCGGCGGTAAACATGACCAGATACGGAGTGTTACGGAACGTGTCAGGGAAACAGTGGGGCCCGAACCGTCGCTGCTGCCTGGAGGCTGGATCAGAAGATGAACCGACACTGTACGATCCTATATCAGCACGGGTTTGCGCTGACAGGGTAACTGTCACCTTCATCTATCTGGACTGACCCGTCAACGACTCACCGGCTGGACAGGTGCACCCCGCACGACAATGGCGCACGATCCGGCGCGACTGACACAGATCTGGCGCATTGTGCGCCGCGACAAGCCGGCAGGCGCGGCGGCGCGTACACAGCCGGCCACGTGACAGCGCCCGCTGGTGGTACATAGGGTCACGTGACCGGGCGCGGCAACACGGCCGTATGGGAAGGACCAGCTGGATATCACGGCGGAGTTTGTGTGTGTGTGTGTGTGTGTGTGTGGGGGGGGGGGGGGGGGCATATATCAGTGACTTCCACAGTCATCTGGTCATCATCCGATTGTCATCTGACCGTCCATCTGACTGTCATCTGACCGTCATCTGACCGTCATCTGACTGTCATCTGACCGTCATCTGACCGTCATCTGACCGTCATCTGACGGTGACGTATTTCGTCCCGACTGGACGGCATAAGGCATTACGACTAATTAACTGAGATTATCGGCCTTTGTTGGACGACCGACGAGGCTCAGACGATGCTGCTCTGCAGTCCCACGGACGGACGGACGGACGGACGGACGGACGGACGGACGGACGGACGGACCGGACGGACGGACCGGACGGACGGACGGACGGACGGACGGACGGACGGACGGACGACGGGACGGACGGGACGGACGGACGGACGGACGGACGGACGGACGACGGACGGACGACGGACGGGACGGACGGACGGAGACGGACGACGGACGGACGGACGTCTTCCGGCCCGCGTCACTGCCGTGTCCGCGTCGCATATGTCACCTACTGACCCGAGAGCGGTCCGTGTCGAGTGTCCCGTGTCCGAGAGTATCCCGTGTCCGAGAGTGTCCCGTGTCCGAGAGTGGAGCGTGTCGAGAGCGGAGCGTGTCCGAGAGCGGAGCATGTCCGATAGCGGAGCGTGTCCGAGAGCGGAGCGTGTCCGAGAGTGTCCCGTGTCGAGAGTGTCCCGTGTCCGATAGTACCCCGTGTCCGAGAGTACCCCGTGTCCGAGAGTGGAGCGTGTCTAAGAGTGTCCCGTGTCCGAGAGTGTCCCGTGTCCGAGAGCGGAGCGCGATCGCTGACCACTCACTCTCACTCCGTAATCCGACAGCAATGGCAACGGTTTGTGTTCGTTTAAAGTGCACTGTCATAGCGCACGTGCACCGTTTAACGGTGCATGTGTGTGCGAAAGAGAGTAACGATTGGAGACTATTCGCGACACCAATTGTGAGCGGATTTAAATATTACTAGCTAGTGACATACATCTCGTAATCTCCGTATTAGTTCGTCGTGAATTAATCCAACCCACTCATCGCCCATCTGACTCTGATGCCGGCCAAAGACAGCGCTTCGCCCGTGCCCTGTCGAGTCGCGGCGGGATGCTGGCTCCGGTCACGGCGTTCCTCTGTCGTGTCTGGCGCTGATGCTGCGTCCGGGGGTCGTCCTATCATCACTCCACCCAGTGCTGTGCACCAGCCCTGTCTGCCCCGGCTCTGTGCGCCCCGGCTCGGCACCGTCCCATCGTCACTCCAGCCAGACAAGCTCTGCTCGGCTCAGCCCGGCGCAGCACCCAATGCGACCCAGTGCGGCGGTCCCGGCGCACCGCAGTGTGGCGTGGCGTGGCGCGGCCCGACGCTCGGCGGCCCGCCCGGCCAGCTGCGTCGGTGTTTATACTGTGCTCCGTCTGGCCCGTATTCTGCGGGACGTGTCCGCTGCGCCGCGCCGGTCCCGGGGGTGGACGGTGACGTGAGACGTCCTCCGGTGCCGTCCGCGGCGGCTGCGGCGGCTGCAGGGGGCTGCGGAGGCTGCAGGGGGCCGCGAAGGGCCGCGCCGGGCCGCGTCGGGCTGCGCCGGGCGCTGACCGCCTCGTGTCGTCAGCAGGCTGCATGCGCCCCACGTGCAGGCAGCCGAGCGACCGCGACCACTGCAGTGCCGCGGCGCCCTGTCTCATGGCCAGGCGCGGGTAATGGGGGCCGTTAACGCGCCGCGATCCGGTCAGCTCGCTCGGGGGCGCGCCCGGTGGACACACGTGGAATGACTTGTACGGGTGCTGCGGTGGTCGCCGGGCCTCAGGGCCTGAGGGCGTCGGGTGCCGGTCGTCATTGTCGTCTAAATGCTGCGCTCCCCGGGGCGGGGAGTGACTGTAGAAGCGGGCTGGGTTCGCTCGCCACTTACCGCGAGTGACTGGCTGGCGCAGCGCTGTTGTCCAGATGGGGAATTCTGAGCTGTCTCCTGGCTGATTGGCACCTTCAGCTCGTTTGTCGGGTGGGGTGGGGTGGGGTGGGCTGGGGTGGGGTGGGGTGGGGTGGGGTGGGGTGGGTAGGACGGCTCTGAGTCAGTTTTACCGTTTCATTTAACTGCAAGTTGGCATGTCTCATGGCCCCGATTTCTGCCGCTAGAAGTGTCACCTTTGTCCCGGGGGATTTTTTTTTAGGACGGGGCACTGGGCCCCAATATAAACACTTGGGTCATGTCCAGCTGACTTCAGAGTAAGATGTCCAGCTGACTTCAGAGTAAGATGTCCAGCTGACTTCAGAGTAAGATGTCCAGCTGACCTCAGAGTAAGATGTCCAGCTGACTTCAGAGTAAGATGTCCAGCTGACTTCAGAGTAAGATGTCCAGCTGACTTCAGAGTAAGAGTAAGATGTCCAGCTGACTTCAGAGTAAGATGTCCAGCTGACTTCAGAGTAAGATGTCCAGCTGACTTCAGAGTAAGATGTCCAGCTGACCTCAGAGTAAGATGTCCAGCTGACCTCAGAGTAAGATGTCCAGCTGACTTCAGAGTAAGATGTCCAGCTGACTTCGGAGTAAGATGTCCAGCTGACTTCAGAGTAAGATGTCCAGCTGACTTCAGAGTAAGATGTCCAGCTGACTTCAGAGTAAGATGTCCAGCTGACTTCAGAGTAAGATGTCCAGCTAACTCGTCAGTTTCAGCCGCTGAGAGCACGGTGACTGGCAGAGCCGCGTGGTGGTAAAGTCCGCCGCCGACGCAGGCCGTAATGGCCTGCAAAAACAGCGCCTTCTCTCCGGTGCGCCAAACGTCGGCTGAATACCCGCCGTCCAGTCTGCCGGCGGCTGGGCAGTGGGGACTGAAAGGAGCCGCGCGGGCCGCAGCCAGACGCCGGAAATCGCCCGTCACGGCGGCTGTCTGCAGGTTCTGCGGGTCCTGCGGGTCCTGCGGGTCCTGCGGGTCCTGCGGGTCCTGCGGGTCCTGCCGTCGCCCCGCCGCGCCGGTCAGCTGTCCCCACTATGCTGCAGCTCGGTGTAGCTTATCGCAGCTCGGTGCACCACGGCTCAGTTCAGCTCAGGTCAGGACAGGTCAGGACGGCTCAGGACAGCTCAGGACAGCTCAGGACAGCTCAGGACAGCTCAGGACAGCTCAGGACAGCTCAGGACAGCTCAGGACAGCTCAGGACAGCTCAGGACAGCTCAGGACAGCTCAGGACAGCTCAGGACAGCTCAGGACAGCTCAGGACAGCTCAGAACAGGTCAGGACAGGTCAGGACAGGTCAGGACAGTTCAGGACAGCTCAGGACAGCTCAGGACAGCTCAGGACAGCTCAGGACAGCTCAGGACGGCTCAGGACGGCTCAGGACGGCTCAGGACGGCTCAGGACGGCTCAGGACAGCTCAGGACAGCTCAGGACAGCTCAGGACAGCGTCAGGACAGCGTCAGGACAGCGTCAGGACAGCGTCAGGACAGCTCAGGACGGCTCAGGACGGCTCATGACAGCTCATGACAGCTCAGGACAACTCAGGACGGCTCAGGACAGCTCAGGACAGCTCAGGTCAGGACAGGTCAGGACAGCTCAGGACAGCTCAGGACAGCTCAGGACAGCTCAGGACAGCACATTTCAGACTTCAGTACAGCGCAGCTCAACACGGCTCGGCGCTGTGGCAGGTCGCCGGTTGTCTCAGCTCATCTCTCATCTGCAGCCATTGTGTCGGGGCTGTCGGGGCTGTCGGGGCTGTCTCTGCTCATATCTCATCTGCAGCCGTTGTGTCGGGGCTGTCGGGGCTCTTTGGCTCCGCTTCTGTTCAGTGGCATCACCAGTCTTCCGTCCGGTCCGTCCTGTCTAGCCGGGCCGGTTTCTGCCTCCGGCTCGGCTGGATGTGACTCGGGCCGGTTTCTGCCTCCGGCTTCTGCCTCCGGCTCGGCTGGATGTGACTCGGGCCGGTGTGCTGTGCGCTCTGTGCAGAGTGGCCGACCCATGCTGCTGTTCAGCCACTATCGAGTGTCCGGTGTGACCTGCTGCGCTCCTCCCCGCTCTCCTGTCTCTCGTGCAGACCAGAGAGAGAGAGAGATGTGCAGAGAGTGCAGTGCAGAGAGTGCAGTGCAGAGAGTGCAGTGCAGAGAGTGCAGTGCAGAGAGTGCAGTGCAGAGAGTGCAGTACAGAGAGTGCAGTGCAGAGAGTGCAGTGCAGAGAGTGCAGTGCAGAGAGTGCAGTGCAGAGACGTGAGACGTGCTGGACCGGACGTCAGTCTGTGAGACAACGTTCGGTCTCCTGTCGGTGCTGCCGAAGTGGTCTGGAGATTCAGCACGGTCAGCCGTGGGCACCTGTCTGGAGATTCAGCACGGTCAGCCGTGGCTACCTGTCTGGGGATTCAGCGCTGAGCGAGGTGTTATCTAACCATACACGCCGATAATCATTGTTCGAGAGAAGGTGATTGGATCGGCTCCTAAATCACTGGCCGCCGCGCAGCAGCGGTGACAGCCGGAAGCCTGCATGGCCCGTCCCCTCCCCCTGGATCGGCACCTTCCGAGTTAACGACGCAGTAAAACGTCCTAGACTTTCAGTAGCCGGCAGTGCGAGAGCCGGACTGCAGCCGCCAATGGCTCTGCACGCCGATCAAACTGCACGGATATTTCACGGCAGGGTTTCTGCCAACGGGAATCGTCATCGGGGTTTGGTTGCTTAGGTGTCATGCGTTACACGTGCACGTGCACATAACTGTGAATCAGGGTGTGCGTTACACGTGCACGTGCACATAACTGTGAATCAGGGTGTGCGTTACACGTGCACGTGCACATAACTGTGAATCAGGGTGTGCGTTACACGTGCACGTGCACATAACTGTGAATCAGGGTGTGCGTTACACGTGCACGTGCACATAACTGTGAATCAGGGTGTGCGTTACACGTGCACGTGCACATAACTGTGAATCAGGGTGTGCGTTACACGTGCACGTGCACATAACTGTGAATCAGGGTGTGCGTTACACGTGCACGTGCACATAACTGTGAATCAGGGTGTGCGTTACACGTGCACGTGCACATAACTGTGAATCATGGTGTGCGTTACACGTGCACGTGCACATAACTGTGAATCATGGTGTGCGTTACACGTGCACGTGCACATAACTGTGAATCAGGGTGTGCGTTACACGTGCACGTGCACATAACTGTGAACCAGGGTGTGCGTTACACGTGCACGTGCACATAACTGTGAATCAGGGTGTGCGTTACACGTGCACGTGCACATAACTGTGAATCAGGGTGTGCGTTACACGTGCACGTGCACATAACTGTGAATCAGGGTGTGCGTTACACGTGCACGTGCACATAACTGTGAATCAGGGTGTGCGTTACACGTGCACGTGCACATAACTGTGAATCAGGGTGTGCGTTACACGTGCACGTGCACATAACTGTGAATCAGGGTGTGCGTTACACGTGCACGTGCACATAACTGTGAATCAGGGTGTGCGTTACACGTGCACGTGCACATAACTGTGAATCAGGGTGTGCGTTACACGTGCACGTGCACATAACTGTGAATCAGGGTGTGCGTTACACGTGCACGTGCACATAACTGTGAATCAGGGTGTGCGTTACACGTGCACGTGCACATAACTGTGAATCATGGTGTGCGTTACACGTGCACGTGCACATAACTGTGAATCATGGTGTGCGTTACACGTGCACGTGCACATAACTGTGAATCAGGGTGTGCGTTACACGTGCACGTGCACATAACTGTGAACCAGGGTGTGCGTTACACGTGCACGTGCACATAACTGTGAATCAGGGTGTGCGTTACACGTGCACGTGCACATAACTGTGAATCAGGGTGTGCGTTACACGTGCACGTGCACATAACTGTGAATCAGGGTGTGCGTTACACGTGCACGTGCACATAACTGTGAATCAGGGTGTGCGTTACACGTGCACGTGCACATAACTGTGAATCATGGTGTGCGTTACACGTGCACGTGCACATAACTGTGAATCAGGGTGTGTGTTACACGTGCACGTGCACATAACTGTGAATC
Source organism: Chirona hameri (assembly GCA_036785665.1). Taxonomy (NCBI): domain Eukaryota; kingdom Metazoa; phylum Arthropoda; class Thecostraca; order Balanomorpha; family Balanidae; genus Chirona; species Chirona hameri. The sequence continues at coordinate 8,930 of JAXIVJ010017431.1, forward strand.
AGGGTGTGCGTTACACGTGCACGTGCACATAACTGTGAATCAGGGTGTGCGTTACACGTGCACATAACTGTGAATCATGGTGTGCGTTACACGTGCACATAACTGTGAATCAGGGTGTGCGTTACACGTGCACGTGCACATAACTGTGAATCAGGGTGTGCGTTACACGTGCACATAACTGTGAATCAGGGTGTGCGTTGCACGTGCACGTGCACATAACTGTGAATCAGGGTGTGTGTTACACGTGCACGTGCACATAACTGTGAATCAGGGTGTGCGTTACACGTGCACGTGCACATAACTGTGAATCAGGGTGTGCGTTACACGTGCACATAACTGTGAATCATGGTGTGCGTTACACGTGCACATAACTGTGAATCAGGGTGTGCGTTACACGTGCACATAACTGTGAATCATGGTGTGCGTTACACGTGCACATAACTGTGAATCAGGGTGTGTGTTACACGTGCACGTGCACATAACTGTGAATCAGGGTGTGCGTTACACGTGCACGTGCACATAACTGTGAATCAGGGTGTGCGTTACACGTGCACATAACTGTGAATCAGGGTGTGCGTTACACGTGCACGTGCACATAACTGTGAATCATGGTGTGCGTTACACGTGCACATAACTGTGAATCAGGGTGTGCGTTGCACGTGCACGTGCACATAACTGTGAATCATCGTGTGCGTTACACGTGCACATAACTGTGAATCAGGGTGTGCGTTACACGTGCACGTGCACATAACTGTGAATCATGGTGTGCGTTACACGTGCACATAACTGTCAATCATGGTGTGCGTGTCCATGTCTGGATGGTGTAATGGGAAATGGGGATCTTTCGATGCGAAATCTTATCGGCGTGCGTAGTGTGAATGTAGAATCACCGTGGAGTCGAGCTGGAAATTGCCTGTCCATTGAAGTGCTGATGTTAATCCCCTTTTGCTGCCGTCGGCCAATTTGTGGCATTGATATGAGCGGAGTCAAAGTACGGGTAACTGCTATAGATGGGGGGCAGATGTCGCAGCAGATGGACTGGGAATTATGGCGGCTTTTAGCCGGGGCGCGTGATAGTCATTCACATCACAGGTATTTCAAGAGTGCATTTTACATAATGGGATACTCTGGGAGCTTTGAAGAGCTCAACCTTTTACGCTGGAATAGTCTCATATACTATTATATATGTCTGAAATAGCTCTCACTCAAATGGTATACGACTTTTTTGCAAAGGCACCGCCGTACTTATCGTCCGAGGCTGAATAATGTCGCACGAACAACAGACTTAAGTGTCTGATCTTTGGATGCGTGACGACTTAATGTCCAAAACAACGCTCTTTTTAAAGCGTACGAACTGGTGCAGTGGAAGCATGCACATTGCACATACTTCCGAAAAGAGGCATTACTTTGTTGCTACTTTTTAAACGAGGCCTTATCAGAAGTCATAAGTTTTCTCTTTTTCATTTATCGGACATAGCTTGATCAGTAAAAATGACGTGCCAAAAACGTTCTACAACTCCATAAAATCAGATAGTTAAGAAGACCATTGCACGCCATGAGCCCCCACGCCGGCTGCCAGAGAGTAAATAAGACCATTGCACGCCATGAGCCCCCATGCCGGCTGCCAGATAGTTAAGAAGACCATTGCACGCCATGCCCCCCCCCCCGCCGGCTGCCAGAGAGTAAAGACCATTGTATGCGCCATGAGCCCCCATGCCGGCTGCCAGATAGTTAAGAAGACCATTGCACGCCATGCCCCCCCCCCCCGCCGGCTGCCAGATAGTTAAGAAGACCATTGCACGCCATGGGCCCCCCACGCCGGCTGCCAGATAGTTAAGAAGACCATTGCATGCCATGGGCCCCCACGCCGGCTGCCAGATAGTTAAGAAGACCATTGTATGCGCCATGGGCCCCCACACCGGCTGCCAGATAGTTAAGAAGACCATTGTATGCGCCATGGGCCCCCACGCCGGCTGCCAGAGAGTAAAGAAGACCATTGCACGCCATGAGCCCCCATGCCGGCTGCCAGATAGTTAAGAAGACCATTGCACGCCATGGGCCCCCACGCTGGCTGCCAGATAGTTAAGAAGACCATTGTATGCGCCATGGGTCCCCACGCCGACTGCTAGATAGTTAAGAAGACCATTGTATGCGCCATGGGCCCCCACGCCGGCTGCCAGATAGTAAAGAAGCCATTGTATGCGCCATGGGCCCCCACGCCGGCTGCCAGATAGTTAAGAAGACCATTGTATGCGCAAGAAGACCATTGTATGCGCCATGGGCCCCCACGCCGGCTGCCAGATAGTTAAGAAGACCATTGTATGCGCCATGGGCCCCCATGCCGGCTGCCAGATAGTTAAGAAGACCATTGTATGCGCCATGGTCTTCTTATGCGCCATGGTCTTTGTATGCGCCACAAATGCATCGGCCTCCTGATCGGTCTCCGCCACCTGAGGGCCTTCCTCCCGCGGCGCGCCATGCTGTCAGTGGTGCAGGCCTTGGTCATCTCGCGCGTGAGATACTGTCTTCCGGTGTGCGGAAACGGCTCGGTCTCAAACGACGACAGACTTATGAAAGTCGTGAATTTTGCCACCCGAGTCGTGACAGGGCTCCGTAAGTTTGACCACGTGTCTCGCGCGCGGGGTGACCTGGGCCTGCTCACAGCTCATGAGATGTACCATCTTCAGGTGGCCATTCTTGCCCACAAGATGTGTGTACTTGGCGAGCCCACGGAACTCGCTACTCAGTTTGTGACGTACGCTGACTCACGAGCGGGTGATCGTACCACCCGGCAGGACCGGCTGCTGCGGCCGCCCCCGATGAGAACGGCGGCAGGCAAGCGATCGTTTTTATGTCAGGCAACATCTGTGCTCAATGCTATGCCCGGCGACGCGATGCGATTGACGCCAGCAGCATTTAAACGAGCCGCAAAGACGCATGTACGTAATGCGTGACCAGCGAGTCAGTACGCGGAATATGTGACACTTGTAAATATCAGTATGTGTGCGGTGTGCGTGTGCTTGTATGTAAGTACCTTGACTTAATCCATCTGTTCTAACTTCATGACAATGACACGTAATAGCCACGCTTGTTGTGGAGTGTTCAGCTGATGTCAAATAAATAAATACATGGGCCCCATGCCGGCTGCCAGATAGTTAAGAAGACCATTGTATGCGCCATGGGCCCCATGCCGGCTGCCAGATAGTTAAGAAGACCATTGTATGCGCCATGTGCCCCCACGCCGGCTGCCAGATAGTTAAGAAGACCATTGTATGCGCCATGGGCCCCCACGCCGGCTGCCAGATAGTTAAGAAGACCATTGTATGCGCCATGGGCCCCATGCCGGCTGCCAGATAGTTAAGAAGACCATTGTATGCGCCATGGGCCACCACGCCGGCTGCCAGATAGTTAAGAAGACCATTGTATGCGCCATGGGCCCCCACGCCGGCTGCCAGATAGTTAAGAAGACCATTGTATGCGCCATGGGCCCCACGCCGGCTGCCAGATAGTTACGAAGACCATTGTATGCGCCATGGGCCCCCACGCCGGCTGCCAGATAGTTAAGAAGACTATTGTATGCGCCATGGCCCCCCCCCCACGCCGGCTGCCAGATAGTTAAGAAGACCATTGTATGCGCCATGGCCCCCCCCCACGCTGGCTGCCAGATAGTTAAGAAGACCATTGTATGCGCCATGCCCCCCCCCCCCCCACGCCGGCTGCCAGATAGTTAAGAAGACCATTGTATGCGCCATGGGCCCCCACGCCGGCTGCCATATAGTTAAGAAGACCATTGTATGCGCCATGGGCCCCTCGCCGGCTGCCAGATAGTTAAGAAGACCATTGTATGCGCCATGGACCCCCACGCCGGCTGCCAGATAGTTAAGAAGACCATTGTATGCGCCATGGGCCCCCATGCCGGCTGCCAGCTAGTTAAGAAGACCATTGTATGCGCCATGGGCATCCACGCCAGCTGCCAGATAGTTAAGAAGACCATTGTATGCGCCATGGGCCCCCACGCCGGCTGCCAGATAGTTAAGAAGACCATTGTATGCGCCATGGGCCCCCACGCCGGCTGCCAGATAGTTAAGAAGACCATTGTATGCGCCATGGGCCCCATGCCGGCTGCCAGATAGTTAAGAAGACCATTGTATGCGCCATGGGCCCCACGCCAGCTGCCAGATAGTTAAGAAGACCATTGTATGCGCCATGGGCCCCCACGCCGGCTGCCAGATAGTTAAGAAGACCATTGTATGCGCCATGGGCCCCCCCACGCCGGCTGCCAGATAGTTAAGAAGACCATTGTATGCGCCATGCCCCCCCCCCACGCCGGCTGCCAGATAGTTAAGAAGACCATTGTATGCGCCATGCCCCCCCCCCCCCCACGCCGGCTGCCAGATAGTTAAGAAGACCATTGTATGCGCCATGGCCCCCACGCCGGCTGCATTCATTGCGCAGTGCCCACGCCTGCACCATTCGCCACCTCCGTGGTCGTGATATCACCACCTCCGTGGTCGTGATATCACCACCTCCGTGACGTGATATCACCACCTCCGTGACGTGATATCACCACCTCCGTGACGTGATATCACCACCATATGCCGTCACATCCGCTGCAGTGTGGGACCCTGTCACCGGTGGGTCACGGTGGTATGTCACAGTGGTATGTCACGTGACCTGTTTGTTGTCAGAGGACAGCTGTTTTTGCCCCCAAAGAATGTCCGGTTCGCACCAGCTGCTGATTTGTCAACTGGCGCACTGGTTTTGCTCGGTGGACATGGCAGGCGTTCAAGTGTCATGGGTCCAACGCACCATCTCTCATCACTGTGCAGTCTGCTCTGACGTGTGTTCACTGTTCACCACCTCCTCACGCCCGACAGCCACCATATGTTGGTGACGGCGGTGACGGCGGGCCAGATGGTGACAGCGGTGACAGCGGTGACAGCGGTGACGGCGGGCCAGATGGTGATCTGACATCACCCCGGCTGTCTGACATCACCGTGTTTCCGCGACCGCGGCACCGCTGTCCTCCGCGCCTCTCTTTGTCTTCCGGGGTGTTTATACTGGACTTAGAGAACTGTACCGCTGAGATGAAGCTGAATCTGCCCTTACTCGGGATCTTCTTTAAGACACATTCCACCGACGATCAACGCTTATGACCAACAACCGGAACTGGCTTCTAGCTACCGGCGAGTACGGCTGTTATGTCTGGCTGGACAATGGGCCGGCGCATGGGCGTAGGAACGTCACGAAAAGTGTGTGTGTGTGTGTGTGTGTGTGTGTGTGTGTGTGTGTGTGTGTGTGTGTGTGTGTGTGTGTGTGTGTGTGTGTGTGTGTGTGTGTGTGTGTGTGTGTGTGTCTGTGTCTGTGTCTGTGTCTGTGTCTGTGTCTGTGTCTGTGTCTGTGTCTGTGTCTGTGTCTGTGTCTGTGTCTGTGTCTGTGTCTGTGTCTGTGTCTGTGTCTGTGTCTGTGTCTGTGTCTGTGTCTGTGTCTGTGTCTGTGTCTGTGTCTGTGTCTGTGTCTGTGTCTGTGTCTGTGTCTGTGTCTGTGTCTGTGTCTGTGTCTGTGTCTGTGTCTGTGTCTGTGTCTGTGTCTGTGTCTGTGTCTGTGTCTGTGTCTGTGTCTGTGTCTGTGTCTGTGTCTGTGTCTGTGTCTGTGTCTGTGTCTGTGTCTGTGTCTGTGTCTGTGTCTGTGTCTGTGTCTGTGTCTGTGTCTGTGTCTGTGTCTGTGTCTGTGTCTGTGTCTGTGTCTGTGTCTGTGTCTGTGTCTGTGTCTGTGTCTGTGTCTGTGTCTGTGTCTGTGTCTGTGTCTGTGTCTGTGTCTGTGTCTGTGTCTGTGTCTGTGTCTGTGTCTGTGTCTGTGTCTGTGTCTGTGTCTGTGTCTGTGTCTGTGTCTGTGTCTGTGTCTGTGTCTGTGTCTGTGTCTGTGTCTGTGTCTGTGTCTGTGTCTGTGTCTGTGTCTGTGTCTGTGTCTGTGTCTGTGTCTGTGTCTGTGTCTGTGTCTGTGTCTGTGTCTGTGTCTGTGTCTGTGTCTGTGTCTGTGTCTGTGTCTGTGTCTGTGTCTGTGTCTGTGTCTGTGTCTGTGTCTGTGTCTGTGTCTGTGTCTGTGTCTGTGTCTGTGTCTGTGTCTGTGTCTGTGTCTGTGTCTGTGTCTGTGTCTGTGTCTGTGTCTGTGTCTGTGTCTGTGTCTGTGTCTGTGTCTGTGTCTGTGTCTGTGTCTGTGTCTGTGTCTGTGTCTGTGTCTGTGTCTGTGTCTGTGTCTGTGTCTGTGTCTGTGTCTGTGTCTGTGTCTGTGTCTGTGTCTGTGTCTGTGTCTGTGTCTGTGTCTGTGTCTGTGTCTGTGTCTGTGTCTGTGTCTGGTGTCTGTGTCTGTGTCTGTGTCTGTGTCTGTGTCTGTGTCTGTGTCTGTGTCTGTGTCTGTGTCTGTGTCTGTGTCTGTGTCTGTGTCTGTGTCTGTGTCTGTGTCTGTGTCTGTGTCTGTGTCTGTGTCTGTGTCTGTGTCTGTGTCTGTGTCTGTGTCTGTGTCTGTGTCTGTGTCTGTGTCTGTGTCTGTGTCTGTGTCTGTGTCTGTGTCTGTGTCTGTGTCTGTGTCTGTGTCTGTGTCTGTGTCTGTGTCTGTGTCTGTGTCTGTGTCTGTGTCTGTGTCTGTGTCTGTGTCTGTGTCTGTGTCTGTGTCTGTGTCTGTGTCTGTGTCTGTGTCTGTGTCTGTGTCTGTGTCTGTGTCTGTGTCTGTGTCTGTGTCTGTGTCTGTGTCTGTGTCTGTGTCTGTGTCTGTGTCTGTGTCTGTGTCTGTGTCCTGTGTCTGTGTCTGTGTCTGTGTCTGTGTCTGTGTCTGTGTCTGTGTCTGTGTCTGTGTCTGTGTCTGTGTCTGTGTCTGTGTCTGTGTCTGTGTCTGTGTCTGTGTCTGTGTCTGTGTCTGTGTCTGTGTCTGTGTCTGTGTCTGTGTCTGTGTCTGTGTCTGTGTCTGTGTCCTGTGTCTGTGTCTGTGTCTGTGTCTGTGTCTGTGTCTGTGTCTGTGTCTGTGTCTGTGTCTGTGTCTGTGTCTGTGTCTGTGTCTGTGTCTGTGTCTGTGTCTGTGTCTGTGTCTGTGTCTGTGTCTGTGTCTGTGTCTGTGTCTGTGTCTGTGTCTGTGTCTGTGTCTGTGTCTGTGTCTGTGTCTGTGTCTGTGTCTGTGTCTGTGTCTGTGTCTGTGTCTGTGTCTGTGTCTGTGTCTGTGTCTGTGTCTGTGTCTGTGTCTGTGTCTGTGTCTGTGTCTGTGTCTGTGTCTGTGTCTGTGTCTGTGTCTGTGTCTGTGTCTGTGTCTGTGTCTGTGTCTGTGTCTGTGTCTGTGTCTGTGTCTGTGTCTGTGTCTGTGTCTGTGTCTGTGTCTGTGTCTGTGTCTGTGTCTGTGTCTGTGTCTGTGTCTGTGTCTGTGTCTGTGTCTGTGTCTGTGTCTGTGTCTGTGTCTGTGTCTGTGTCTGTGTCTGTGTCTGTGTCTGTGTCTGTGTCTGTGTCTGTGTCTGTGTCCTGTGTCTGTGTCTGTGTCTGTGTCTGTGTCTGTGTCTGTGTCTGTGTCTGTGTCTGTGTCTGTGTCTGTGTCTGTGTCTGTGTGTCTGTGTCTGTGTCTGTGTCTGTGTCTGTGTCTGTGTCTGTGTCTGTGTCTGTGTCTGTGTCTGTGTCTGTGTCTGTGTCTGTGTCTGTGTCTGTGTCTGTGTCTGTGTCTGTGTCTGTGTCTGTGTCTGTGTCTGTGTCTGTGTCTGTGTCTGTGTCTGTGTCTGTGTCTGTGTCTGTGTCTGTGTCTGTGTCTGTGTCTGTGTCTGTGTCTGTGTCTGTGTCTGTGTCTGTGTCTGTGTCTGTGTCTGTGTCTGTGTCTGTGTCTGTGTCTGTGTCTGTGTCTGTGTCTGTGTCTGTGTCTGTGTCTGTGTCTGTGTCTGTGTCTGTGTCTGTGTCTGTGTCTGTGTCTGTGTCTGTGTCTGTGTCTGTGTCTGTGTCTGTGTCTGTGTCTGTGTCTGTGTCTGTGTCTGTGTCTGTGTCTGTGTCTGTGTCTGTGTCTGTGTCTGTGTCTGTGTCTGTGTCTGTGTCTGTGTCTGTGTCTGTGTCTGTGTCTGTGTCTGTGTCTGTGTCTGTGTCTGTGTCTGTGTCTGTGTCTGTGTCTGTGTCTGTGTCTGTGTCTGTGTCTGTGTCTGTGTCTGTGTCTGTGTCTGTGTCTGTGTCTGTGTCTGTGTCTGTGTCTGTGTCTGTGTCTGTGTCTGTGTCTGTGTCTGTGTCTGTGTCTGTGTCTGTGTCTGTGTCTGTGGGGGTGGGGGTGGGGGGCAGTGAAACTTGATCTTGTCTTGGGAGACCCCCACCTATGCAAGATTTATTTGCATATTTGGGCTCCTCTCACCTTGGCGAACCGTTTGCCACCTAAAATATTCCCTACTAAGCAAAGGGAAATATTTTAGCAACAATTTTGGCCGCAAAATGAGGGGGGGGGGGGGGGGGGGTATGCCCCGCCCCCTGTTGCTACGCCTATGGGCCGGCGCTGTTTTCCGGCAAGCCGACGCCGCCTAGCAGTATCGCTCTGGTTCGTCATTTGCCGTCCTGCGCCGTTCCT
>JAXIVJ010017431.1:22500-26111 GCA_036785665.1 Chirona hameri
GTGGGCATCGCTCACTTGTGGTGCAGCTGCACTGTTGGGTAAACTCCGACAGGGTGGACCCGTATGTGACATACCCTTTCACAAGATCATAATTGGCTACTGGACAGACAAGATAGCCTTTCAGGCCCAACACACGCTCGATACAAATGGTCAAATGTCAACTCATCTCAATATCATCGCCTGTCATAGCAATGCTGGCAAAACTCACGACATAAGACACCAACCTGCGCCACTCTCATGCGGCCTGTCTGGTCTTCCCTGCTCACATGGATCGTTTCACATGGACTCACATGAACCGTCGAAGCAGACGGTTCGAGTAGAGCGATCACCCGCGTCGTCTTCGACCCCTGTCTCAGGGAAGGCGAACGGGCGGGCCAGGCCAGGCCACTGACAGCCCAAAGGTGCCGCGCCGGGGAGGGTGGCGCGGGGGCGGGTCAACTGGGAGAGGGGGCGGGGAGGAGGCTGGACTGGAGGAGGAAGCGATTGGATGGACATGGAAGGGGGATGACTCAGCCAAGTTTCTCGCTTGCGTGTAGCGCTTGGAATGTGGAACCTCGTGTCAAAGGGGTGCATTGAAAGTTGATTGGAATCGGGTGCATCAGAAACCGGTTCTCTGGATGTGTTTGGCATGAGTGATGCGGACACTTAGTTCGTGCGGTGGTACTACTAGCTACTGGCGTTGGTACTACTGTATGTTGGCGAAACGCGAAAACGCAAACTTGATGTATAATGCAATATAAACTAACATTTATATCAAACCGCGAAGACATAGGCAATACAGTGAAATGTACGTGACCTACTCAGATGAACTGTGTTCGCTGCATTCCAACGGAAACGAATATCTAATATCTGCATCCCTCTTCCGCAGGCAAGGCGTTTGATATCACCTTACATCCGTTTAAAGTTCAAGTCGCCGCGGCCGGAGAGTTTCGCCATCTACAAGAAGTACTCGGCAGACTCGGACTGGATCCCTTACCAGTATTACAGGTGAAAACCAGCCCCGGTCAGCGCGTGTGGCGCCTCCGCAGAAACGGGTTCTGTGTCGCTCTCTGACCCGCTCATTTGCGGCGTATTTCGAGACATTGTCGCTGAACTTGCATGCTCTCCTCCTCTCTCTTCCTCCTCTCTCCTCCTCCTCTCTCCTCCTCCTCTCTCCTCCTCCTCTCTCCTCCTCCTCCTCCTCTCTCCTCCTCCTCTCTCCTCCTCCTTCTCTCCCCTCCTCTCTCCTCCTCCTCTCTCCCCTCCTCTCTTTCCTCCTCCTCTCTCCTCCTCCTCCTCCTCTCTCCTCCTCCTCTCTCCTCCTCCTCTCTCCTCCTCCTCTCTCCTCCTCCTCCTCTCTCCCCTCCTCTCTCCCCTCCTCTCTCCCTCCTCTCTCCTCCTCCTCTCTCCTCCTCTCTCCTCCTCCTCTCTCCTCCTCCTCTCTCCTCCTCCTCCTCCTCTCTCCTCCTCCTCTCTCCTCCTCCTCTCTCCTCCTCCTCTCTCCTCCTCCTCTCTCCTCCTCCTCTCTCCTCCTCCTATCTCCTCCTCCTCTCTCTTCCTCCTCTCTCTTCCTCCTCTCTCCCCACCGCTCTCCTCCTCTCTCCTCCTCCTCTCTCCCCTCCTCTCTCCCCTCCTCTCTCCCCTCCTCTCTCCCCTCCTCTCTCCCCTCCTCTCTCCTCCTCCTCTCTCCTCCTCCTCTCTCCTCCTCTCTCCCCTCCTCTCTCCTCCTCCTCTCTCCTCCTCCTCTCTCCTCCTCTCTCCTCCTCCTCTCTCCTCCTCCCTCTCTCTCCTCCTCTCTCTTCCTCCTCTCTCCTCCTCCTCTCTCTCTCTCCTCCTCCTCTCTCCTCCTCCTCTCTCCTCCTCCTCTCTCCCTCCTCTCTCCCCTCCTCTCTCCTCCTCCTCTCTCCTCCTCCTCTCTCCCTCATCTCTCCCCTCCTCTCTCCTCCTCCTCTCTCCTCCTCCTCCCTCCTCCTCCTCTCCTCCCCTCCTCTCTCCTCCTCCTCTCTCCTCCTCTCTCCTCCTCCTCTCTCTGTCCTTCGTAGAGAGTTGCATGAAGTGGCGTGGACGTTGTTTCGCCTGTCTTCTGGACAAACAGATTATTCGATACCGAGGGAGTTGTCAGTTAAGTTGTCACTGTTGGACGTTGGTGATGTCGTCAACGATCTCGACGTATCTTTAAGTGACGTGGGTAATAAGTCAATGCGACCGCACCACGTTGCACTTTTTCCGTGTTGATCGGTTATCAGTGGGAAAACGTCGGGTATGTTATTTTATGCTTAACATGTATCGTTGGGCGACACAGTTACGCTCCCGTGTAAATTGTCATGTTGTATGATGCGTCTGTCTCTCAGTTAATTCTTTTGAAAGTCGGGAGTAATTCCAATCCTGTTGTATCTCTTGTGTTGATATAACACTCTCTAATTGACATCCGCTTGCCTTGGCCGTGGTCTCCACTGGATGTGCACGATTCCGACATAGATGGTAACACTTATACCAACTACCTACCAATTATAGTAGCGTTACTCGCTATAAGCTGTCGTTAACCCCTCTCCTAATGATTAACGTAATTAGTGATAGCCTACCATTTACCTCAGAATGGCTCGATTAGCTCAGCTTTTCATCAGTCGAACGGCTCAGTTGCCGTACTCGGCGTGGGATTACGATTAGTGTATCCCTCCGCTGCCACCAATGGCTTACCTGTGACCCGCCTGACCCCATGTTCAGCCGCAGTGTAGTTAGGTGTAGTTCAGCAGTGTAGTTGGGTGTAGTTAGGTGTGCACATCTGCCGTCATATATCCACGGAGCTGCTTCTGCCTGTCGGGTGCCAGCCAGTTGGATGAATCAGTGTGCCTGATGTGATGTCTGTGTGCCATTGTCGTTCTACCTAATATCAAACTGGTCTCGTCGGGGGTTTTCACTTCGAACATCGTGTACGTGACCTGCCCTGCCCTGCCCTGCCCTGCCCTGCCCTGCCCTGCCCTGCCTGCCCTGCCCTGCCGCCTGCCCTGCCCTGCCCTGCCCTGCCCTGCCCTGCCCTGCCCTGCCCTGCCCTGCCCTGCCCTGCCCTGCCCTGCCCTCTGATTGACCTGACCTGACCTGACTCGCCCGCCCCGCCCCGCCCCTCCCTTCGCAGCACGTCGTGCCGCGACACGTACGGCCTGCCGGACTTGGTGTACCTGCCGGAGGATAGTGAGGACCGCGCCATCTGCACCAGCGAGTTCTCCGACATCTCGCCACTCACCGACGGCTCGGTGGCGTTCGCGACGCTCGAGGCCGACCCGGCGCGCTCCAGTTCGACTACAACCGCCAGCTGCAGGACTGGGTGACGGTCACCGCCATCAGGATCTCGCTCAACAGGCTCAACACCTTCGGCGACGAGGTGTTCAGGGACTCGCGCGTGCTGCAGGCTTACTACTATGCCGTCACGGACTTCGCCGTCGGAGGTACGGTTAGGGAGAGGGTGTCTTAGAAATAGCGTATGGGCAGTTTATTCGAATGGTTGGTACATAATGAAGGTAAAAGTAAGAGGTGGATGCAGCCGGCTTCACACGCCGTCAACAGGTTTGGCGGAACGTGGAAGTAGTTGTCATGTGACATTTTGCTGAGATGTATGGTCTACTGAATCGGCGTTG
>JAXIVJ010017432.1:0-10000 GCA_036785665.1 Chirona hameri
GATAGATAGATAGATAGATAGATAGATAGATAGATAGATAGATAGATAGATAGATAGATAGATAGATAGATAGATAGATAGATAGATAGATAGATAGATAGATAGATAGATAGATAGATAGATAGATAGATAGATAGATAGATAGATAGATAGATAGATAGATAGATAGATAGATAGATAGATAGATAGATAGATAGATAGATAGATAGATAGATAGATAGATAGATAGATAGATAGATAGATAGATAGATAGATAGATAGATAGATAGATAGATAGATAGATAGATAGATAGATAGATAGATAGATAGATAGATAGATAGATAGATAGATAGATAGATAGATAGATAGATAGATAGATAGATAGATAGATATATAGATATATAGATAGATATATAGATAGATATATAGATAGATATATAGATAGATATATAGATAGATATATAGATAGATATATAGATAGATATATAGATAGATATATATTATATAGATAGATAGATAGATAGATAGATATGGATAGAGATAGAGATAGAGATAGAGATAGAGATAGAGATAGAGATAGAGATGGAGATAGAGATGGCGATGGCGATGGCGATGGCGATGGCGATGGCGATGGCGATGGCGATGGCGATGGCGATAGCGATAGCGATAGCGATAGCGATAGCGATAGCGATAGCGATAGCGATAGCGATAGCGATAGCGATAGCGATAGCGATAGCTATAGCGATAGCGATAGCGATAGCGATAGCTATAGCTATAGCTATAGCTATAGCTATAGCTATAGCTATAGCTATAGCTATAGCTATAGATAGATCCGCCGAAAACACTGCTTTACACGCTAGAGTTAGGGCCGACTTCAAGCGTCTGGGTGACCGTAATTACTGCGATTATCTGACTGGACTGATCCGCGAATTCAAAGACAACCCAAAGCGATATTGGTCGTTTGTTAAATCACTTAAATCGAGTGGGAAAGTGTCACCCGTTCTTGAGTACGATGGCTGTGTATACAAGGATGTCATTGCTCGAGCGAACTGTTTTAACGCATGTTTTTCGGAGAAATTTAGCGATCCCCATATTAACGACACACCGGAGCCACCAGTGCTAAACTGTGCCGGGCTATCAGCCTTCCATGTACCGCCCGGCCGTGTGGCGCTGCTTTTGCGGGAGCTCAGTGCGCACAAGGCTTGTGGACCTGACGGTTTAAGTGCTCGCATTTTACGTGAATGTGCCGACGAGTTTGCGATCCCTCTGGAAATTATATGTCGTCTGTCAGTGCGGTCCGGGGTGTTCCCTTCCGAGTGGAAGCGGGCCAACGTAATACCTGTGTTAAAAAAGGGCTCTAGAAAGCTTCCAGAAAATTACCGACCCGTTTCCCTTTTGGCAATTTGCTCTAAAGTTTTGGAGAAGGTAGTGTGTGAGAGCTTGCTTCAGACATGTCTTCCCGCACTGCCTGTCTCACAACACGGATTTCTCCCAAAACGTTCTTGCATAACTAATCTAGCATGCTTTCTGGAACACTGCTGGTCCTCACAGGCCAAGGGATCGCAGACGGACACGATATACACGGATTATTCGTCCGCTTTTACCAGTGTCAACCACAGGCTACTTTTATACAAACTTCGCCATTCATTTAACATCACAGATCTTGCATATAGCTGGATCGAGTCCTATCTGTGTCAGCGCTCCCAGCGAGTCATTCTCGATGGGAAGCATTCCGACTGGACACCAGTTTTGTCTGGTGTGCCGGAAGGCAGCATTCTCGGTCCGATACTGTTCGCCTGTTATGTCGCTGACCTTCCAAACAATATCAAAACAGGCTGTTTGGCTTATGCTGATGATGTCAAAAATTTTCATCGCATTCAAAATCGTGAAGATACCGTTTCCCTTCAGGCCGACCTGGACCGTCTTAGCGCATGGTCTAAAATCTGGCACTTGAAGCTCAATCCAGCTAAATGCAAGACTATCTCATTCACTCTTCGCACGGCCCCCATTCGCTGTACCTATGTATTAGATGGGCATCAACTGGAGAGATGCGAACAGATGCGCGACCTCGGTGTCATATTAGATGCTAAGCTGACATTCGCCGACCATGTAGATGCAACCGTAGGCAAGGCCAACCGCATGCTCGGTTTGCTCATGCGTAGTGTACAAATGTCTCCATGCTCTCGCCGCCTAGATTTCAATCACCCCGCAATTTTGTCAGCGTATAACGCCCATGTGAGGTCCGTGATTGAATATGGTAGTATTATCTGGTCTGGAGCCGCAGCAACCCACTTAAAACGCCTCGAGCGTCTGCAACACAGGTTTCTTATGTGGTTAGGATGTACAAACCAGCGCCGTTGTCCCGCCTTGGACTATTCTTCGCTGCTGAAACATTTTAAATGTCAGTCCATCAAAGCTCGTTTCATCCAAGCCGACATAAGATTTTTGCATTCGGTACTTCGTGGCCGCCTTGACTGTGGACATCTAGTGTCAATGTTTCACCTGTCTGTTCCCACTCGACGCACGAGACACACTGGATTGTTTCGTGTGCCGGGTGGTAGGGTGAATTCGGTACGGAACAGCTTTTTATCGCGGCTACCAGCGACCTGTAACAGATTTATCCAGGAAATGCCAGAGACCGATTTATTTTGTTCAACTACTTTTAAGTCGCAAGCTTTTAAGTTTGCATGCAGTGAAGGCAGTTATTGATTCCCATTGGCGGGGCAGCGGTGCTGACTTTTTAGTCCCTTGCCCTACTTTTGCGTAGGGTAGCGGGATTCACTTATTTATTGTCATTGTCATCATGTCTTAGGTATGAATGGGTGAATGTATGAGGATGCGTGTGTTGTGTGTTTTGACTACAGCCGTAAGTGGGCTTCGGCCTGTGGTTGTTGTATAACTAATAAACAAATAAACAAATAAACAAATATAGATATAGATATAGATATAGATATAGATATAGATATAGATATAGATATAGATATAGATATAGATATAGATATAGATATAGATATAGATATAGATATAGATAGATATAGATAGATATAGATATAGATAGATATAGATAGATATAGATAGATATAGATAGATATAGATAGATATAAATAGATATAGATAGATATAGATAGATATAGATAGATATAGATAGATATAGATAGATATAGATAGATATAGATAGATATAGATAGATAGAGATAGATAGATAGAGACAGATAGATAGATAGATAGATATAGATAGATAGATAGATATAGATAGATAGATAGATATAGATAGATAGATAGATATAGATAGATAGATAGATATAGATAGATAGATAGATAGATATAGATAGATAGATAGATAGATAGATATAGATAGATAGATATAGATAGATAGATAGATATAGATAGATAGATAGATAGATATAGATAGATAGATAGATATAGATAGATAGATAGATAGATATAGATAGATAGATAGATATAGATAGATAGATAGATATAGATAGATAGATAGATATAGATAGATAGATAGATATAGATAGATAGATAGATATAGATAGATAGATAGATATAGATAGATAGATATATATAGATAGATAGATAGATATAGATAGATAGATAGATATAGATAGATCGATAGATATAGATAGATAGATAGATATAGATAGATAGATAGATAGATATAGATAGATAGATAGATATAGATAGATAGATAGATATAGATAGATAGATAGATATAGATAGATAGATAGATATAGATAGATAGATAGATATAGATAGATAGATAGATATAGATAGATAGATAGATATAGATAGATAGATATATATAGATAGATAGATAGATATAGATAGATAGATAGATATAGATAGATAGATAGATATAGATAGATAGATAGATATAGATAGATATAGATAGATATAGATAGATATAGATAGATATAGATAGATATAGATAGATATAGATAGATATAGATAGATATAGATAGATATAGATAGATATAGATAGATATAGATAGATATAGATAGATATAGATAGATATAGATAGATATAGATAGATATAGATAGATATAGATAGATATAGATAGATATAGATAGATATAGATAGATATAGATAGATATAGATAGATATAGATAGATATAGATAGATATAGATAGATATAGATAGATATAGATAGATATAGATAGATATAGATAGATATAGATAGATATAGATAGATATAGATAGATATAGATAGATATAGATAGATATAGATAGATATAGATAGATATAGATAGATATAGATAGATATAGATAGATATAGATAGATATAGATAGATATAGATAGATATAGATAGCTATAGATAGATATAGATAGATATAGATAGATATAGATAGATATAGATAGATATAGATAGATATAGATAGATATAGATAGATATAGATAGATATAGATAGATATAGATAGATATAGATAGATATAGATAGATATAGATAGATATAGATAGATATAGATAGATATAGATAGATATAGATAGATATAGATAGATATAGATAGATATAGATAGATATAGATAGATATAGATAGATATAGATAGATATAGATAGATATAGATAGATATAGATAGATATAGATAGATATAGATAGATATAGATAGATATAGATAGATATAGATAGATATAGATAGATATAGATAGATATAGATAGATATAGATAGATATAGATAGAAGTTAGTAATTACACATGTAAGTTAGTAATTACACATGTTTGCGATTACAAACGCAAGAAAATATTGCAAACCTCACAAAAAGCTATTTCACAAACATTCGCCACCTCTGAATTACCGATTGTAAAGAAAATTGTAAACACAAATGTTAGTAAAGCAGAAAGCTTAAAATCAAGAACGTTTTTATTAAACTTGATGCTAATGACAAATATTTTGATTGTTAACAAATTAATTTAACAAATATTTACATTGTGGTTTATTTTTTTATTCAATATAAAATTAGTTATAGGGAGAATAATCTTTTAATTAACATTTCATCGGAATGCAAACTCTGATCGTAAAAATACATCTTGGTAAGCAGTTAGAGTAAACAGAATTTGACCATTCACCAGGTGGCGGAGCATAGCAACAGAACTACTCTTAAAAGAAAGATCGTTGAATTTCTCGACCATTTTTTCACCTAACCTAGCCGATTTCTTACTTCGTAAAGGGTGAAGGTTCACTGCACAGTGCACAAGACATCGTTGACCGCTGCAATTATATCACCATGCGGTTTCTCCGCGCGGAGGCGCCCCTCAGCGCAATCGGTAAGGTGCATGCACTATGACTGGACTTCAAAGCTGGAGATCCCTGTCCGAATCCCTAGGAAAAATAAATTGTTTTGGGCAGCTATACCTATGCATAACTAAACCATTACCCTAACAACCTCGGCAACGTAACAACCTCACCAAGCAAATAACCTGAACAGTCAAACAATGTCAACTGTCAATGCAGTTTCTGAAATTCAGAACCCCTGACCCACTGGAATTACAAGTTTGTAATTGCAAACATTTCCTCACTTCCATCAACCTTTGAGAAATAGAACATGTGCAATTGCAAACATTTTTACAAACAATATCTTTGTAAAGTAATTTGTAAATAGTAAATTGAGATTTACTGCCCTGGGGTTTTGTGAAATCCAAACTACAAACATGTGTAAAAATGATTTGTAATGACAAAGAAATTCTTTGTAATTACAAACTTTTTTGCTTTGTGAAATAGGCTACTGGTTGCATTTGGTCACATGCAGGCCACCTCTCTCAGAGGCGCGAGTCCGCCTTGTCGACACGTCGCTCTGTGGGGTGAACATTTCCCGGATCGCTACAGGCGAGTCATCGTGCATCAGTGCGTTAAACACTTTGACAAGGTCACGGCGCACTACCAGAGTCTCGATCCTTGGCCAGTTCAGTGACTTAACCGGCGACTTACAGGGGGGGGGGGTTTGCCCCCCCCCCCCCCCCACTCCCGTTATTTTGCAATAACTCCTAAACGAACACCGGTATCATCACCAAACTTGCAGTACTTTCTCTAACATTAATTCTACATAGGTTGGCAAAAGTAAAATTATTAGGCTATGATAGGTCAACAGGGAATGACGTCAGAGTGACGTCATGTTCTTCGGTTTTTGTTGCAAAATAATGTTTTTTGGAAAACGTTGTCAAAGGTACGATGTTTAAGATAAACTCAATTATCGTATATCAAATTACTGACAATGAAACGGGCTATCAAACTGATATCTCGGATTTTCGAGTTTTTTATCCAAAATTTTGAGAACTCCAAATACATTTGTTTTTGTTTTTACAAAATTTTCAATAAACAATCAGAATTATCCAAAAAAGGAATATGTATGATCTAGACGTGTGCGGTGAATATGTGTATCAAATTTGAAGTCGATATCTTCAAAAATGACTGAGTTATGACTTTTAAATGACAAAAATTGACCACCTTTCACAGCATTACTATGCATAAAAAACGCTTTTCCATTTTTGTTTTTTACTGCTATTTATATGGAACAAACAATGTTCTAAGGTAATTTTTAGCGTTCTAGACGAAAAACAAACCCATAAACATGTGTTACAACGCCTAAGGACCGTAATCTGCAGTTTGACCTCGTGACCTCGGATGACCTTGACCTGACCCAAGGTCATACACAGCTTATAAAGGTACTTAGAAGTGTCAGACACACGAATCATACCGATTTATCGACAGCTTATGCGTTTAATATCGCAATTTTGCGCGACAACTCCATCCATCGAGACCTTTTGACACGGTCAAACATTTTGTACTTGACCTGACCTGTGACGTCATCGGTGATCCCGAGGTCAACAATGTTATGTTTCCCTAGATAAATTTCCCAGGGATATCTAATGCCGTTTGAATTTTTACATTCGGTCAAGTAGTTCCGGAGATCCGAGGGGGGCAAAAGATAGCTCCCCAGCTCCTTTGCATACCGATACTCTCCTTCAGGTCATCTAGAGTGACTGGTATACTCTTCCCTTGATGAACCCCCGAAGGAAAACAAATCAAGGGGGCTCAGGTCGGGTGACCTGGCCGGCCACGGAAATTCCGTCTTCTGCGAGATGAGTCTGTCAGCGAACTTGGCCTTGAGTGTGTCCAGGCTCACATGAGCGGTGTGTGCAGTGGGTGCCACTGCATCCACTTTCCGTTCTTGTTGTTGCATGTCCTGTGGCATACACATTCCGTTCCGTTCCGGATCTTCGGGAATAAGAACTCTTGGAGCATTGCGACGTAGCGCTCGCTAGGGGTTCATCAAGGGAAGAGTGTACGAGGTCCAACCACGCACTCTGAATGACCTGACGAAGAGCATCAGAGAGATCCTGGCCACCATCACAGCCGACATGTGCCGCAAGGTCATGGCAAACATGCGACGCAGGATGCAGCTTTGTGTGGAGTAGGGCGGACGACACTTCGAGCATCTGATGTGAGGTCGCCGCCATGGCTTGGTCAGAGTGGTGCCCCGAGTGCCGTAACTTCGTTGTTGTCAGACATGCCATATTGTTTCATGTTCATTACTTTTCGCTGTTCAAGCATGTTTGATCCAGCGCTTAGTACCTGCTGTTTGCTGCTCCAGCGCGACCGATCCGAAAAGGACGTGATCTTTTAGATCACGTCCTTTTCGGATATATAGCTATGTGTTTGTCGCATTTTGTCAGTCTGTTTCGCTGCATTGAAGCTAAGTGAATAGAACGTCGATGGGTTTGGTTATCACATATGTGATGTTGAATTTCATCAGCCTTCCAATTCTGGTAAGTTTGAAGACCTGCGACCAAAACTACCGAAGTTATCGCGAGATTTCCGAGTGGACACATTGTTATGAAACACCCTGTATCTGTAACCTGTAGTCAATGATTTGTCTTGGCTTCACTGGGCGTCAGCCTGTCAACCCGCGAACATAGTAACACTACCATTGGACGGACGGCAGTTTGCTTTGGCCTTGTTCGATGGAGAACGGCGTGAGGCGCTTCTGTAACCTAGGCAGATCGCTGTTTAACCCTATTTGTAACAGGCTCCTGGCTACCCCTATTTGTAACAGGGGGGGGGGGATTCCGCCCCCCCCCCCGGAGATCTCGAGATCTACCCGTCAGATTTTCAAAAATGAAACGGCGTTTGGTTCCCCTCAACACGATCTACATTTCTAAATAATAAAAAAATCTACATTTTTGATAGGGGGGGGGGCAACAGGGGGGCAAAAACCACAAATTGTAGTGGTATTTTTGATCCAACATAGCTTTCATGTTTATTGACCGATTTTAACACAATTAATACGAATCGATAGAGATTGAATTGGGAATTGATATATGACGGTGGCGTTTGAAAATTCAAAAATCATAGACGTGTGCAGGTCACTCAATATGGGGGTGAAGTAAATGCGTAATAAAACCATTTTTGATGGGTTTTTTTTAAAATACATGAAATGGTATGTGATTGTGACATTAGACAAAACAGTTAAAAATCATATTTTTTGCCATAGGCGGTACCAGGTTAGTGAAAAAGGGGGGTAAAATTGGAGAAAAAAATATTAACCGCAGACAAGTTGCTACCCAGCACTATAAATATGTTACTGATCGTAGATAGTTCCTTTTTGCATGTTGTACTTCATCATAGGCGTATCCAGGATCCAAACTGGGGCGGCTCAATACCTTTTGATAAGTATATTATCCGTTATTATGATACTAACTAGTCAGCAGTGACTATTTCACTTACAACTTCAATTAACATTGCTTACCCCCCACCCCCCCCCCCCCCCCTTTACCCTACCTGGACTCGCCTATTATCTTATAATCGTTCGTAAAGTAGCCTGTGGTGCGTGTTTCATCCGAAAACTACAGTATGTTATGTCATTGTACGCCAATTCCTCTTAGTTTCCTTGCAATAATATGACCCCTTTCTTCCATTCCTGAACGCGCCTCTGCAAAAAAAAAATGACTTGATTCCCTTGTCTGGCCTCATATGTGCATATATCATTATAAGCTAACCGTCTATTGCGCCGTTATCGCTGGCATATCGTCATCACCAAGCCAGTCACCCCCTTTTCATGTGCCTGAACACGCCCCTGAAACTCTATATGTAATAAATTAATGCAAATAATGGAAGCAGAATCTATCTTTTACATCTTGATAACTATAGATGCCCCTTACATTGCTCTATTTGCTTCCCACCAAGCATTGAATACTTCCTAGAACCCCCCCCCCCCCCTTTTCAAGCCCCTGGAACCGCCTCTGCCATAGAATTTGTATGATATTTCATTAACATCAACTAATTTTCACTTGTTGCAATCACCGTGAATCGATGTAACTCCTTCATACTTGAGGCAGTTAGGAAGAAACCGTGAAAATCGCATTTCCGTATTATCGCCAAATATCGCCTCCGAACCCACCCAAAACTGTACCCTGGAACCGCCTCTGTTCAGGTAAAGAACTCAAAATTTTTACTCCAAATGTGGTATTCAATTCTATGAAAAATCCCAAAATTTCATGGGCCTGCTCCCAGCCGTTCTGGAGATATCTGCGAAAAACATGAGGGGGGGGCGGAATCCGCCCCCCCCCCCCCCTGTTACAAATAGGGTTTTAAAGGGAGTGAGCCTACTCACAAAGCTTATTTGGGGTTATTGACACTGGTCTATAGAACATAATTTTCTGAATTGACCCATGGCTTCGTTTCTCCAGATTCGCCCTAGTTGCTGAGATATTCCAAAGACTCCAGGAACTTGCTGGGAGCAAAAGTTATCGGGTAGACTCCAGAGGGCTTCCGCTACTAGAAGCACTGCAACTATCGAATAACCTGCTAGCATATTGCTAGCGCCGGCCAATAGCAATTCAACAAAACAGATCGTGCACGCTGACAGCAGCAGCCGAGCAGAAACTGGACGGCCATCATGTTTTTCGACGATGGCAGTTTCGATGATGGCCGATGGCCATATATTAAAGAAGATATAAATTTAGAGCTACGAAACTTGCAAATAATAAAGTTCACAGTGGCAAGAACGTGCTGTG
>JAXIVJ010017432.1:15000-26096 GCA_036785665.1 Chirona hameri
AAGTGGTACGAAGAAAGGGGATGAAGAAGTGGTACGAAGAAGTGGTATGAGGAAATATCAGATGAAAGAGAATGGATCAACATGTCATAAAAATAAGGAACTTACAGTTTGTGATTGTGACTGTGTAGTTTGTTTGGAAGTTATACTTTGTTTAAAAGGTATTCAGTATAGTGGATTGTCAAGTAACTCCAAAACAGTGTTCGTGTCCGCGGGAGCATTTCGTATCACCTCCAAAATCACCTGTCCTGTGTGTTGATTCGCGATAGTTTTCTCATTTTTTGTTCGTTTTGGTTTATACCATACTACATATCCGACTACACATCATATTCAATGAGTTGTTCCATGAGTCGAGTGATAGACCATTCGATGCATCTTGGTCTGCAACGGTGCCGTTTCGAATTTTATCCAAATTGGACCAAATTGGTTTAAAACCACAAAAAACGCGTTTGAAACTAGCCCATGCTCTGAGCCTGCGGGACCAATATAGAGAACCCTAAACCCGAATCGTCACTCCTCATTATCGATAGAGACTTGATCGTGGAACAACATAGCGTTGCGCCATTAACAGCTCTCAAATGTTTTCAGTTCTACCTGGAGGTGGACAGGCTGGCTGGGCAACGGGACTACATAGAGGCGAAGGTGGTGGCGACTGCAAAGGCCATAGAAGAAATTGGCCGAGGCCTACATTGTACGACGAGCACAGGTACCGTGAATCTTCTGCCTCGCGCAATAATGTGCATGTCTATCTCATTCACGCTTGACCCTCATTTGTGCCGGAGAAACTAATCATAGGTAAAGTCAGATTTTACTTAACCCGGCACCGCCTGGGCTGTTTTCGTACCCACGACCGCCTGTTGGGGGGGGGGGGGTCGGGTCGGGTCGGATCCGCCCCCCCCTGCTATCTCTAGAACCAATGGTCGTATCGAGACCCGCGAGGCGGCGTTCGAAAGCTCTCTAAGAGACGCATCTAAAGCATACTTAACATTTTTAAGTTGTCAAATATATGACCGAAAAATTAACAGCAGCGCGCCCAAACTCCACCAAGACACTTCCAATTAAGAGGGGAAGGTACTGCTAGAGTACAAGTCTCAAACTAAGCACAGGTCAAGTTCAAGATGAAGTCGCGAAAGGTCACCATATGCAAAAGTCGTATGAAAGCCGTGTGACACATGTTTTATGGGTACTTTCAGACGTAGAATTCAATGAAAACGGTCATTTTTACATTTGACCTCAATGTCAGGTCAAAAAAGGTAAATTTGTAAAGTGCAAAATTTGCAATAGAAAACACATGTTTCTGGTCCAGTTTTGTCCCAGGATTCCAATGGTTAATTTGTTTTTGCGTACGTCTCTAAATGCCCAAAAACGCAGTTCCCAAAAAATGATGTCATCAGATTGTATGTTTTTCTTTATCCATTTTGGGGTCAAAAATTGAGATATTGTTTTAAAATTTGGTATACTTGTTCATCCTACGTGTCTTTCTAACATATATTCCAGTTTTTTTTTTAATTCTCAAAATTTTGGATTGTATAGACAATAACATATTGGGTTAAAAAAGCAAAATTTTGAAAATCTGAGATATATTCATATAGTAGAAATCGTAGTTACACGTGTTTTAGCGTTTTTTATTTGCAATTTGCTTCAAAATATAATTGTTTGCGAATTTTCAAACATTTAGCTATTTTCGGCCAAAAATGTTGTGTAGTGACGTTGACTAAAATCGTTATGTCTCAAATTTGTATCGACGCAACCGCTAAAAAAAACACAAGACGTTAAATTGATGTATGCGAAGGTATGCCAAGTTTCACGTCGATATCTGCAACGCTTCGGAAGTATTCAGGAAAACCCGGGGGGAGGAGGGGGAATCCCCCCCCCCCCAGATGGTTGTGGGTTAAATGCAAATATTTTTGTTCTAAGAAGACTGACAAATTGGTTCCCCCTGATGTGCATATAGCTAGTTTCGTTGCGCTATGAACGACTCGGCTACATCCTTCCAGCTTCTGCCAACTGACGCACCCTGCTATTTAACTTTGGACACATTAATGGCACTTTGGACCAGCATCAAGTCATTTGCTATGCGCAACACTTTTTTGCTGGGGCTTTGTAGTAAAGCTGTTTTTTTCTCACACTGTTTACATGTCATGACTGGGGGTAACCTTTATTGTTAAAAAGACGTGTTTTACATAACTCAACCGTAATGGAGGCCATTTTAGCATCAGTGGCTCCTACATATTGGTAGAAGTTGAGTTCGGCTAAAACAACTTAAGAGATTGGGATGACTGGCGCATAATTGGTGTAAAACTATTAAACGACACTAATTGTTGTGTTCTCATTTCGCTCACGCTTCAGGAGCGTATACAACATTTACCTTTTCTACATGGTTCCGTGGTTTCAGACGAAACCATTCGCCAGATGGCGAGACTGATGGGCGCCAACCCTGACTTCCTGGTGGGGGGCGACGGAGCAGCCAGTACCACGCCCCACATTGAGGACGGAAAGGTGGTCCTGGACGGCGCCGTGATGGTGGAGCCCCGCACGGTGGTGGAAAGGCTGGTATGCCTGGTGCTGTCTTTTTCTGTTGCAAACCTGCGCTTTCCGAGGAAGTTGAACGCCATGCTCATGTACATCCAGCTGTACATTTTGGGAATTGATGACGGCTCGCGCGCTCCTATGAAAACCCTATCCTTCCGTCGGCAGATCGCCACCCTGCCGATCTAAGCTACGAGTAGAGGCTCTTTCTGTGTTATGTGTCTGAGGTCTGGATAACCCGTTGATAACCGCTTGTTCCGATAAGCGTCCTCCTGTATATTTCCTGTTGTCGTTGGACCCACCAGCCGTGGGTATCCCAGCGGCGTAGCATATCGGCTGTGGAGGGCCCTGAAGGCGGCCGTCAGGGCCGCCACGGCGACACTGCGCCGAACCTCCTCGGGCCCCGGCAGGATGTTGACGAGGCATCTGAGCCGGATGCCCATCATCCCCGGACACGTCAGCAGGACGAGCCGGGGGGTGTCAGCCTCCTCGTTGCACAGTGGGCATCGGGCTGCCTCGCAGGTGGTGTCGCGGCACTGCAGCAGTTGGGCGAGGCTGTCAGTGCCGCGTATATTTCCTAGACGCTATCGTTCCGTCTTCGTCGATGTATACGTTACATTACGCTTGACTGTAATAAATGTGACCCGCATTGCACATTTTTTACTTTTGCATACAACCCGGCTGAAACTGGGCTGTGAGATGGGCACTATGTATACGCGAACTGCTGCGTGCTAACTATTCGTGACTTGTATGCGATGATTTCTTTAATCCCAGCTTTATAAAAACTAGTTAATGATATAGAATAGCTAAAATTGATTGCGCTACACCCCGCCATTTTCCAGCTATACAGTCGTTAACCAATAGTAGTAAGCACTTTATTGGTGCTAGTTCACCAATAATGTATCTAACGAGATGCGTTAAGAGTGCTGTAATGTGGTGCTATGGGAGAGTGCTTCAAGATTAGCACCATTGTTAATACTTTTAAAGTGCTTGTTTTCGGCACGCACCGGTGCGTTACTAAATATGAACCTTAATAAGCACCCGAGTTTAGCATCTGTATGGTACTAAATTTTTAGCAGTTTTTTGGTGCTAGTATACCTGGCACCTTCCTAGCACCACGTTAGGCGCTCGAACTAGCGGTTACAAGGTGCTTGTTTTCGGCATCAGAATTATCACCCGTTGCGTGCTAATCTTTTTTTTACAGTGTACGACGAATCGGGCGAGAGCGCACAGGAGGACGTCGGCGGGGCTCAGGCCGGGCAGTCAGTTCAGTTCAGTTCAGTTCGTTTATTTTGTTAACAAAAAGACATGAAAGACAATCATGGGTCAACGTAGGCAGCTAGGCGCTAGCACGCGCGAGGCCTGTAGGCGCGCCAAACCGGCGCGACCCGCTCGCGCCAGCTCCCCAGTCACTCGCCTCGGAACAGCCTTCGGAATGCGGTCACTCCCACCCCCTAAGGCGAGGCAGTCAGCTCGGCACTCGCAGAGCGACTCGGTGAGTCGAAGCGGGGACCGCCGGCGGCCGGGCTGACTGGGCAGCAGCCGCCCTCCCACTCCAGGCTGTAGATGGAGCTGGACGGTGTTACACCGCACCATCTTTTCCCGAGGGATCTGGACGTTCTCCAAACTGTTTGTTTCTGAAGAGCCACAGTTCCGACTCTGAGCAGGAGAGGGCGTCGTCCTCCGACAGACAGGTCAGCAGAGACTGGTCAAACACCGTCCGCGGGCCACAGGCAAAACTGGCGATAAACAGCCAGGCAGACCATCAGGCACTGGCAAGGCTAAACACATTACGTGGTCCGCAGCGTTGACTGGAGTTTGCAGACAAACAGACACAGCATATCGCCAGATCCTAATCAGGCCGAATACAATAGGTAGGTACGTGGTCAACAAACATAGCTGGGAGCATGCAGACTGCATAGTTGAACCAGAGGCCAGGCACTGCCAACTGACGAGAAGTAACATTTTGATCGTGCAGTCTAACGTGAATCCAATCTACGTAAGGGAAGGGTGGCCATTCACCTGTATCGGTTGTAGGCCATGGCGGACGCGGAGAATGATATCGGCTCACAGACGTGGAATACGGAGCAGCCGTTGAACGCGTCAGCGTAGTATCCGTACGGCCTCCCGACGCACCTGGAAATGTGATATGCAGTAACACTATGTCGTTACATCCAAAAGGCATGTCGTATGTCGTTACATCCAAAAGGCATGCCGTTATGTCGTTACATCCAACAGACAACAGTGGTATTTGTATTACAGGGCACTTGATCAGCGTTAGATGTACATTGCACGGGACCCGCAGCTCATGACGGGAATCATACATTCTGCTGAACTCATTCTCCGCCTGTCACATTTGAATACTTTAATTCCTCTTCAATATAAAACAACTCGTTTATGCTCTGTTTATTCACATGGCCCTCGAACGGCTTATCCGGTATTAATGATCACGGTTGCTACCTTTACCAGCTTTGCCGATTGATATTTACCCATTGATATTTAACACACGAGTTGATGATGATGATTTGGGTTTAAGGGCGCCGCAGCTACTAGGCTATGTGGCGTTTAACACGCCCTTGACTCGGGGGGGGGCGTTATAACGCCCCCGCCCCCTGATGAATTTTTGCAATAGCTGAAAAACTAATAACGCTATCAACGTGAAACTTCGGGGACCTTCTTATAAATCATTGTTACGTCTTGTGTGCAAAAATGAAGAAATTTCGTCATTTTTTCGAGTTATAGCGAATTTAGTGACGTCACTACACACGAGTTTTACACCAAAATCAGCTAAACTTTGCCAGACCGTTCAAATGCCACATTTAAATAAAATGAAATCGAAAAGCGCCAAAAGATAGCAAATTGCAAGGGCTGCAAACTTGTTATCACGGATTGTTTTAAATTTTAGTTTTTGACCCAAAAAAACTAAAAAAAACTTTTCTTGGGGGAAAATTATAACAAATTCAACATTTTCTAAAATATAAAAAACGGAAAATATGTCAGAGAACCATACCTAGGCAACTACCATACCAAATTTCAAACTGATATCTCCATTTTTGACTGACTTAATACATCTAAAGTATGGGTAACTCATGACGTCATATTTTGAAATTGCGTTTTTGGGGGGCTTTTATTGATCAGATACAGACAAATAAATGGCAGCACTGTATTTCTGAGAGAAAACTGGTCCATAAACATGCCTTCTTTTTTATATTTATCAATTTCAAATTTTGACCTTCAGTTTACTCTCTCTACCACTACAGTTCTACCACTACAGTTCGCCGCCTTGACCTGATTTTTTTGTGTTAATTCCCCTACCCATAATAGGTAGGCAGGAGTGCCCTTCCATGCTCATGTGACCAGAGTACGTTAATTACCAGAATGTTTAATAAGGATAGGGTTATGCAATCACGTTAGGTCACACGTCACACCACTCCCCGCTATTTTTTTTTGTGTTGCATGGAAAGGATAGCCGCCACCTGTATTAGTAGAGGATTTGATCTGAGATTCTGGCGGACAGGTAGCCGAGCTAGTAGCGCCCACTCGAAACCCAGATCGGACTATAGTTAGGTGTTATAGGGATACATGAATACAATTATACTCAGACATATAAACAAACGAAAGCACACAAATATGCACGCACACACACACACACGCACACGCACACGCACACGCACACGCACACACGCACACACGCACACACGCACACACGCACACACGCACACGCACACACACACGCACACGCACACGCACACGCACACGCACACGCACACGCACACGCACACGCACACGCACACGCACACGCACACGCACACGCACACGCACACGCACACGCACACGCACACGCACACGCACACGCACACGCACACGCACACGCACACGCACACGCACACGCGCACGCGCACGCGCACGCACACGCACACGCACACGCACACGCACACGCACACGCACACGCACACGCACACGCACACGCACACGCACACGCACACGCACACGCACACGCACACGCACACGCACACGCACACGCACACGCACACGCACACGCACACGCACACGCACACGCACACGCACACGCACACGCACACGCACACGCACGCACACACACACACACACACACACACACACACACACACACACACACACACACACACACACACACACACACACACACACACACACACACACACACACACACACACACACACACACACACACATATATATATATATATATATATATATATATATATATATACCCCCCCCCCCCCTGCTGCCTGCACCGCCTTGCCTCAGGCTCATGCATTCGCACACGCATACATTGAATCAAGTGAAGAATATAAATACAAAAATAGACACAGATGAGGATAGGAAAGTAAATAAAATAAATGAACATAAGAGGGCAGGACCAACTCAAATACATATTAAGAAGTAAATATAACGCTACCACTACAGATAAATAATTAGTACTGGTGCAGAATATACTCATGAACATATTTCTTTAGGGCATACTTATTCCAAGGAACATTATCAATATCATTAAATAACTTGCAAACTATTGTATTCCACGCCCTAGGAGCAGAGACAGATAGTGAAAATGCTTTATAATTTGTACGTGCATGTGGAATTCTAAAGTGTTGAATAGCTCTGGTGTTGACCGGCCTATGGTATCTAAACATTTCAAAAATTGGACGAGGAAGAGTTTCTTTTACATAGCCCAAAAGTATGACTATGTGCTGTTTGTTTACCAAATCTGGAAACTTTAATATTTTGTATTTAACAAAAAGTTATCTAGTGTGGTACAAGTATGGCTTTTTATCAATGATTCTGATTGCTCGCTTCTGTAGTCTGACTAGTTTATTAATTCTGGTTGGATAATTGCTTCCCCAGACAGCAGCACAGTAGTTTAAATAAGGGAGTATTATAATATTGTATAAGAGTAAAAGATGTTTGGATGAGATATAAAATTTGGCACGTCCCATGATACCTATATTTCGACTTATAATAGATGCTACATTATTGATATGAGTTTGCCACTTGAGGTTTTCATCAACAATTACTCCAAGATATTTAACAGACTCCTTTCTTGCAATCTGTGAATTATTTATTTTAATATCTAAATCGTTTTCAGACTTCCTTAAGAAAAAAATTGGTAGTAGGTCTTTGACACATTTAAAGAAAGCCTATTTGACTGAAAGCATATAGTAACCATGGGTAGTACTGCATAAAGTTTATTTTGTAGCTCTGTCAATCGATGATCTTTAATAGCAATAGCCGTGTCATCTGCAAACAAGTAAAAGTGAGCTTGATTAGAAATGTTTGAAATATCATTAATATATATAATAAAAAGCAAGGGACCTAAAATTGAACCCTGTGGGACACCCATTTCAACCTTTGCCTCCTCAGATAAATAAGAATGAATTAGAGTTCTTTACTTTCTGTTAGTAAGGTATGATTTCCAAAAAAAATGTTGAATAATGTGGGATAGCGCTTTTTGTGAGGCTCATAATGTATAATAGAGTTAATAAAAACCACAGCCTCATACTATGTAATATATTAATACAAAAATGAGACAAAAGAGACGACAGTTTCAGGCATGGCCCATCTTCAGGTCTTCAGGTCTCAAGCGGCACGTGTATGCATGTTTGTCGGCACGCTTTTTTACTAGTCTCATGTTGCAACTTGCAGCACATGCCGTACGGACTACGGACACTAGGACGAAGTTAAAACTATTGACCTGAAGATGGGCCAT
Organism: Chirona hameri; assembly: GCA_036785665.1. Classification (NCBI taxonomy): domain Eukaryota; kingdom Metazoa; phylum Arthropoda; class Thecostraca; order Balanomorpha; family Balanidae; genus Chirona; species Chirona hameri. The sequence goes on from JAXIVJ010017432.1 coordinate 23,272, forward strand.
GCCTGAAACTGTCGTCTCTTTTGTCTCAATTTGTATTAATATATTACATAGTATGAGGCTGTGGTTTTTATTAACTCTATTTCAAAATTTGGTGAAGTTTTCCTCTTATACCAATAAAATGAAGTTTGTTAAGTAAAATATCCAAGCAAACGGTATCAAATGCTTTTTTTAGATCGAGATACAGCAGCAAATTGACCTGAACTTGACAATAACTTCAGGTAAATGAAGGCAGGTGGTACAATGACTATCAATATCGAATTATACGTGGCAAATAACCCATAAAACATGTGTTGCATGACTTTCGTAGATATTTTGCGCATAGTGATTTTGTTTTGTGACCTGACCTTGACATTAAACTTTGCCAACAATCTCACTTTAGCCCATGCGGGATGTGTATAATACCTCTGGCAGCACTGTGGGTGATCATGGTTATAATCGATAGCTTTTGCTGGAAAGTATGGCCCTTAACCCTATTCCCTGCGGGCGGCCAGAATTACGTTAACCTGCGGGGGGAGAAGATTCTGCCCCCCCCCCCAGAGATCTCGAGAACCGCTCAGTCCGATTTCAATGGGGGAAATTCCATTCGATTCATCATGACAAGATCTCTCTTTTTAGACCCCGCAAGTTTTGTTTTGTTCAAAAATGGGGGCCAGGGGGCAACAAATCCGGAAATTTGGGGTGTTTTTTGAAAGGTCATTGCGGCCATGTGGCTCGACCGATTTTAATTCTCTAAAACGTTTTTAAGCTTCAAATGTACTGGTCTTTAATATATTAAAAGATAAAAGAAAATCATAGGCGTATTCAGGGAATGTAAAATGGGGGTGATTTTCTGGAGAAAAAAGTTATGTTCGTGATTGTTTGGGACGACATGAACGTCACATGTGGGTATTATATGCTGTAATTTGTTAAATTTGACATATTGCGCATTAGGCGGATCCAGGAAAAACATGGGGGCACCATGCGCGTAACGCTTTTATGATCTTACTAATTTGAAGTTGGACCAAATTTGAGGGTGGTATCGCCTCCCATTTTTTTTCCTGAGTGCGCCTCTGCCCTAAAAATATGCACAATCCCAGTATATATGATGAATATTGCATTGAAATTGTTTCTGACGCATTGATTGCACTGCAAACCACGAAGGAAGTATGCGCCGCAAAACCGCATTCGTAACACCCTCCCTAAAACAGGAGCCTGGAACCGCCTCTGCTAAACCGATTTTTCGAAGTTTTGACACAACACGCGCCACTCAATTTTGGGAAAAGTCTCAAAGTTTCAGGAGGCTGGCTTAACGGTTTAGAAGCGGCAAGTGAAACCCCACCGGGAGGGGCAGAATCTGCCCCCCAACCCACGCAGGGAATAGGGTTAAACTCAAATAAGGCGATTTTGACCTTTGACCTGACCATGTCCTGACATTTGACCTCACTTTCAATTTTGTTTAGCATGCTTTAGATTCATCTCATTGAGAGCTTTTGAATGCTGCTTTGCGCGCCTCGCTACGATCATTGGTTCGGAAGATAAACCAGGGGGTTAACCCCCCCCCCCCCCCCCCCCCCAGTCAATGGCGTTCGGCTGAGACCCCAGTCAATGCTGGATTAACACGCGAGTTACTGGGTGTGGGGAGGTGTGTGTGGGGGGGGGGGGGTAAATTGGATATTTTAACACCAGTTCGGCTTGTTAAAGTGGATTTAATTCGTTAGAAATTACCATAACAGGAATCAAAATACAGCCGGATTTCGTTTCACTGTCCTATGTTTGAGATACCCTCGCCCTACGGGAGCTTTTTTCATCTTCGCCCTACGGGGGGCTGACAGGCTCCCTGTTAACTTCCAAACCAAGCAATTTAGAGCAATGCAGTAAGAACCAGCATGTTGCCTGTCATGAGAGTAATCTAACAGTATGCGAATTTAAGTTTCAGGTCAACGGGTGACCTTCCAGTTTGTGTTAGTTTCGTCGACAAATCACTTGATACACTGAACAGAATTCAGTGAATCAGGTAACCTAGTTCATGACATAAAGTCAAAAAGAGGAAAAAACCTGCACGAAAATGGCAAATCGTATCTCTGGTAATCAGACATTTCTGCACGACAATTCAAGGGTTAAGCGTCTGCCCCTTGTTTCTAGGCGGGGGTATAATGAGCTTACGTGAACCCGGCCGAATGTCCAGCTGGTGCAGTCGATCGTCCCTGAGGAACACCGTCTCTCGAATCTTAGACGATTGCCCTGAGGCGCTGACGAGGCCAGTAGAAGGTCAGCCGGAGAGCTGGTGGGTGACGACCTCAGGGTCCCTGTCACGCCGACTGGTGTGTCAGTGGTGAGAGCCTGGCTATCCGTCTCACTCAGAGTAGGTTCAGTGATGATCTCCTGAACGACCTCTCTCTCTGCACTCCGCTGATGCCTGTCTCGGCTGTCTCTGTTCCACTGATGTCTATCTCTGCTTCACTGATGTCTGTCTTTACTCCATTGATGTCTGTCTCTGCTCCACTGATGTCTGTATCTACTCCACTGATGTTTGTCTCTGCTGTCTCTGTTCCACTGATGTCTGTCTCTGCTTCACTGACGTCTGTCTCTGCTCCCCTGACGTCTGTATCTGCTTCACTGATGTCTGTCTCTGCTCCACTGACGTCTGTCTCTGCTTCACTGATGTCTGTCTCTGCTCCACTGATGTTTGTATCTAATCCATTGATGTTTGTCTCTGCTGTCTCTGTTCCACTCATGCCTGTCCTCTGCTTCACTGACGTCTGTCTCTGCTCCACTGATGTCTGTCTCTGCTCCACTGATGTCTGTATCTACTCCATTGATGTTTGTCTCTACTGTCTCTGTTCCAC
>JAXIVJ010017433.1:0-26090 GCA_036785665.1 Chirona hameri
ACCGCAATCCAAGGCAGCAGCTGTTGTGTGCCCCGGCCTGAGTTCCAGGTGCGTCTCCGACTGTCCCGCGTCCACACTGTGCTCCGCTGCGAGGCGGTGTATTGAAAGTCTGCGCGCCACACGTATGACATTGGTCCGCCATCGGTCGCTGTCCGTACTCGACCCCCCGCTCACGAAGGCTCGCGCGCACACGCGGCTCAGCACGGCGGCCCATCTCTCGGCCTGCACCTACCGAACCATTACTACAGAGGGCCCGCCGGGGGGGGGGGGGGGACGAATGGTTCCGCGAGAAGCGGACGGGTGTATACCGGAGCCGGTCCAGCGACACCAAAGCAGCGTCGCAGCAACTATTACTACAGAGGGCCCGCCGGGGGGACGAATGGTTCCGCGAGGAGCGGACTGGTGTATACCGGAGCCGGTCCAGCGACACCAAAGCAGCGTCGCAGCAACTATTACTACAGAGGGCCCGCCGGGGGGACGAATGGTTCCGCGAGGAGCAGACTGGTGTATACCGGAGCCGGTCCAGCGACACCACAGCAGCGTCGCAGCAACTATTACTACAGAGGGCCCGCCGGGGGGACGAATGGTTCCGCGAGGAGCGGACTGGTGTATACCGGAGCCGGTCCAGCGACACCAAAGCAGCGTCGCAGCAACTATTACTACAGAGGGCCCGCCGGGGGGACGAATGGTTCCGCGAGGAGCAGACTGGTGTATACCGGAGCCGGTCCAGCGACACCACAGCAGCGTCGCAGCAACTATTACTACAGAGGGCCCGCCGGGGGGACGAATGGTTCCGCGAGGAGCAGACTGGTGTATACCGGAGCCGGTCCAGCGACACCACAGCAGCGTCGCAGCAACTATTACTACAGAGGGCCCGCCGGGGGGACGAATGGTTCCGCGAGGAGCAGACTGGTGTATACCGGAGCCGGTCCAGCGACACCACAGCAGCGTCGCAGCAGCTTGTACAGCACATCGCGAAGCAAGGAATCAGATGATGATACTCAAAATTGTTTTGACTGGATAATATTGGCCCCGTTTCCATGACACTAGTTAATCCAGATTTCCTCTCGAATCCCGATTTCAGCAGTCATGAAAACACCTGTTTCGCGAAAGCTGATTGGACTCTGCCTCGGTTAGCGGATCGTAGAAGCATGATTTCCCGAGGAATTGGATATCCCTTCCTCTACTCGTCTCGTTCAACGATCATTTTAGAATGAAAATATAGCGTACAACCACGAAACTTGCACATAACAAATTTCGCAATGGCAAGAACATACTGTGCAAAATTCGTTTCCCTATCTTGTATACAATCGCTACAATGTATTTGTCGTGTTTCGCAACGTCGCTGCCGGGTGGCTTGAGCCGGGCGGCTGCAATCCGATCTCCGACCAAAACGGGAGATCGGATTGATCGGATGGTCGGGAGCAAGGCTGTAGAAACCATGTAGAATGTTCCGGCCGAAAAAGTGGTGACAAACACGAATTTAGTAGCCGCGACCCCGGAGTCGCTGTGACGTAGAAGGCGGGGGACGAGGCCGGCCGGCCGCCGTACACAACATTAGTGCGCGCGTGCCTGAAGCTTAGATCGCGATTAGTTTCTTTGTTTACCGGTCGATTGCAAAACTTGTAATATGTAATATGTCACAAATCAACCGCTCTGCCGGATGTCGCTGAAAACAATGCAATCAGACCAATATTTGCTGTTATATCTGCGCAAAGTTCAACGATTAGGTACGCCCCCTCCCCCCCCCCCCCCCCCCCCCCCCGGCTGACCGCAGCTCGAAATGATTATAAGTGTATCTTTGATGTCATTACCCGGCGTGGAAAATGTGAATGTATCGCAATGAATTGCCTATGGAGACATAAACCTCATCGACATGGGCGCGACCCGGGCTCGGGGGGGGGGGGGGGGGCTCCCTAGCGCCCCTTAGACATTTCTTGTGGGTGAATATTCAGGAAATTTATGAAATGGTATAGGATCTGAATCGTGATCTTGATCAACTTTTTTGGCATGCCAGTCGTTGCTGCACCCCCGACGGCGCAAAAAGGCATCTTGTTATGTCCTGTAACTCATAAGTCACATTATTATCATTTATTGTAGTAATTACTAGACACTTGGCAATTTGTGTTCATTAGTGCAAGCCACCCACAGCACAGGACCAGTAGTAGCATTAGGTACTACTCAGTGGCGGAGGATAGGGGGGGGGGGGGTGTAGAGGAGGCAGCTGCCCGCCCACTCAAGAAGTTGGGGGGGGGGGGGGGGGGGGGACATATGATTTTGCCTCCCCCCATAAATTTGTAAGAGACTAGAAAATCCATACTCCAAGAAGTTGGTCAAGGGGCCTTCGACCTGCTCTGGGGCCCCTCCGTGCTGGCCAGGGGCCAATTCGGCATGTTCAGGGGCCCTTCTTACCCGCCCAAGGGTCCTTTCGGTCTGGTCAGGGGCCCCTCCGATCTGCACAGGGGCCCTTTTAACTTTCCAGGGGCCCTCTGGTCTCTCCAGGGGCCCTCTAGCCTTCTAAGGGGACCTTGCGACCTGGTAAGGGACTGCGCTGGCTGCTTTGTCGCCTTGCGACATGCTCCGAGGGCCCTCCGCCTCCGTGCTGACTAGGGGCCCATTCGGCATGTTCAGGGGCCCTTCTGACCCACCTAGGGGCCCTTTCGGTCTGGTCAGGGGCCCCTCTGACCTGCACAGGGGCCCTTTTAACTTCACAGGGGCCCTTTTAACTTCCCATGGGCCCTCTAACCTGCTCAGGAGCCCTTATGACCTGGCAAGGGACTGCGCTGGCCGCTTTGTCGCCCTGCCGCCATGCTCAGGGACCTTTCGACCTACCCAGGGGGCCCTCTGTGCTGGCTAGGGGCCCATTCGACGTGTTCAGGGGGCCATTCGACGTGCTCAGGGGCCCTCTGACCCGCTCAGGGGCCCTTTCTGTCTGGCCAGGGGGCCCTCTGACATGCACAGGGCTCTTTTGAACGTCCAAAGGGCCCTCTGGTCTTTCAGATAGGGCCCTGGCGGCCCTAAAGGGCCTCTGAAGTCCTCTAAACTCTCTAAAGACAACGCTTCGCGTGGTAAAGAGCCCATGATACCGCGCTTCGCGCGGTCTCGTCGGCCCTTTTCGCCGAAAAGGGCCCTCCTGGCTTCCAGGGGGGTGGCGCCCCCGCCGCCCCACCCTTGGCTACGTGCCTGCTTGCCACTGTGAACTTTATTATGTGCAAGTTTCGTAGCTCTAAATTGATATCTTCGTCGAAAAATGGCCACCAAGCGTTGCGAGTAGGGGGACGGACGTACTTTTCGGCTGCTGCTATCAGCGCGCACGAGCTGTTTTGTCGAATTTGCTATTGGTCTGCGCTAACGATATGCTAGCAGTTTAATCTATAGTTGCAGTGCTTCTAGTAGCGGAAGCCCTATGGAGTCTACCCGATAATGTTGTGCTTCCAGCCAGTTCCTGGAGTATTTGGAATATCTCAGCAACTAGTGTGAATATGGAAAAATGAAAGGCATGGTTCGATTCAGAAAATGATGTTCTATAAACCAGTGTCAATAACCTCAAATAAGCGATGTGAGTAGCCGCACTCCCTTTAAGTGTTCCAAGTGAATGTTTGAGTTGTTCGTGTTACTGTGAAGACTATCCCTTGGCACCATTCAAATGGAATTGCCCAGTTTCGGCTGCCAACGTGTTTATCCTTTTCTCCTACATTTCCATAGAGTATTGCAGAAGTATGTGCATATATTGTTAGAAACTCTTGCACAAAGCAATCGCTCTGGACGAAAGCGCTCAACGAACCGGCTAAATTGTCAGCTTGGACGCTGGACCCACGTTCCAGCACACTGTCAATGAGCGCCACAGCTCCAATCAATCAGGTGCAACGATCACACAGTCGCCGCACGGCGCTTCGTTGCATGACGTGCAGCGTTATCAATACCTGAAGCTGCACAATCGACACGAGCCGCCAAAGCTCCGGCGACGTGCGCGAAGTTGCGTGGGGACCGGGGGACGTGCCATCTATTCATAAGGGTCACGCCAATTACTCTAGTTCGCAATATAACTAGAACCGTATTGAATCAGCTACGGGCGTCAGCGGTAAAACTAAAATTGCACGATTGAAATGAGCGAACAAAATCAGGCGGTATACATAGCGACGAGCACGATCAATCGGACAACCAGGTGCCAACAAGGCAAGAATATGCATTGTCATTTGAATCAAATTCACACCAATTTCTGACAGACTCAGAAGGTAACAAGACGTAAGAAAATGAGACATTTCTTCGACAAATTCCACCAATTCCTCTCTGGTCCCACCTCGCCATAAAACCTGGCGACACCGGCCAAAATAGAAAACAACGAACAAATGAGAAGAAAGCAGCCCCAGACACCTCACCGCCACTGCTGCTTGCGAACATGGCGATAGCACCCAAGCCTCGCTCGCCAATACACGCCGCTATCACTCTGTGCCGGTGCAGCAGACCCTGTGACGTGTGACGCCCCGTGACGGCGTGACGGCGGAGCACTCTGCCGAGACCGGCAGCTCGAGTTGACTGGATTTCACAGCAGGCTAAGGCCGGCCTCCAGCTAGCCCAGCAGCACACTACCCTATCCGCCAACGCTCTACAGCCCGGAGAGTACACGGCAGCCTACAGTCCGTCCTGTCAGGCCGCCACGAGACGGCCCTCAGGCCCGGCCACCAACGACTTCCCCAGGAGTCACGTCCGGCCTCCACAGGTCATCCCCAGGAGTCACGTCCGGCCTCCACAGGCCATCCCCAGGAGTCACGTCCGGCCTCCACAGGTCATCCCCAGGAGTCACGTCCGGCCTCCACAGGTCATCCCCAGGAGTCACGTCCGGCCTCCCCAGGAGTCACGTCCGGCCTCCACAGGACATCCCCAGGAGTCACGTCCGGCCTCCACAGGTCATCCCCAGGAGTCACGTCCGGCCTCCCCAGGAGTCACGTCCGGCCTCCACAGGACATCCCCAGGAGTCACGTCCGGCCTCCACAGGACATCCCCAGGAGTCACGTCCGGCCTCCACAGGTCATCCCCAGGAGTCACGTCCGGCCTCCACAGGACATCCCCAGGAGTCACGTCCGGCCTCCACAGGACATTCCCAGGAGTCACGTCCGGCCTCCACAGGACATCCCCAGGAGTCACGTCCGGCCTCCACAGGACATCCCCAGGAGTCACGTCCGGCCTCCACAGGACATCCCCAGGAGTCACGTCCGGCCTCCACAGGACATCCCCAGGAGTCACGTCCGGCCTCCACAGGACATCCCCAGGAGTCACGTCCGGCCTCCACAGGACATCCCCAGGAGTCACGTCCGGCCTCCACAGGACATCCCCAGGAGTCACGTCCGGCCTCCACAGGACATCCCCAGGAGTCACGTCCGGCCTCCACAGGACATCCCCAGGAGTCACGTCCGGTCTCCACAGGTCATCCCCAGGAGTCACGTCCGGCCTCCACAGGACATCCCCAGGAGTCACGTCCGGCCTCCACAGGACATCCCCAGGAGTCACGTCCGGCCTCCACAGGACATCCCCAGGAGTCACGTCCGGCCACCCCAGGTCATCCCCAGGAGTCACGTCCGGCCTCCACAGGACATCCCCAGGAGTCACGTCCGGCCTCCACAGGACATCCCCAGGAGTCACGTCCGGCCTCCCCAGGTCATCCCCAGGAGTCACGTCCGGCCTCCACAGGACATCCCCAGGAGTCACGTCCGGCCTCCCCAGGTCATCCCCAGGAGTCACGTCCGGCCTCCCCAGGTCATCCCCAGGAGTCACGTCCGGCCTCCACAGGACATCCCCAGGAGTCACGTCCGGCCTCCCCAGGTCATCCCCAGGAGTCACGTCCGGCCTCCACAGGACATCCCCAGGAGTCACGTCCGGCCTCCACAGGACATCCCCAGGAGTCACGTCCGGCCTCCCCAGGAGTCACGTCCGGCCTCCACAGGACATCCCCAGGAGTCACGTCCGGCCTCCACAGGTCATCCCCAGGAGTCACGTCCGGCCTCCACAGGACATCCCCAGGAGTCACGTCCGGCCTCCACAGGTCATCCCCAGGAGTCACGTCCGGCCTCCACAGGTCATCCCCAGGAGTCACGTCCGGCCTCCACAGGTCATCCCCAGGAGTCACGTCCGGCCTCCCCAGGTCATCCCCAGGAGTCACGTCCGGCCTCCACAGGACATCCCCAGGAGTCACGTCCGGCCTCCACAGGACATCCCCAGGAGTCACGTCCGGCCTCCCCAGGAGTCACGTCCGGCCTCCACAGGACATCCCCAGGAGTCACGTCCGGCCTCCACAGGTCATCCCCAGGAGTCACGTCCGGCCTCCACAGGACATCCCCAGGAGTCACGTCCGGCCTCCACAGGTCATCCCCAGGAGTCACGTCCGGCCTCCACAGGTCATCCCCAGGAGTCACGTCCGGCCTCCACAGGTCATCCCCAGGAGTCACGTCCGGCCTCCACAGGTCATCCCCAGGAGTCACGTCCGGCCTCCCCAGGTCATCCCCAGGAGTCACGTCCGGCCTCCACAGGTCATCCCCAGGAGTCACGTCCGGCCTCCCCAGGTCATCCCCAGGAGTCACTTCCGGCCTCCCCAGGAGTCACGTCCGGCCTCCCCAGGTCATCCCCAGGAGTCACGTCCGGCCTCCCCAGGTCATCCCCAGGAGTCACGTCCGGCCTCCCCAGGAGTCACGTCCGGCCTCCCCAGGTCATCCCCAGGAGTCACGTCCGGCCTCCCCAGGTCATCCCCAGGAGTCACGTCCGGCCTCCACAGGTCATCCCCAGGAGTCACGTCCGGCCTCCCCAGGTCATCCCCAGGAGTCACGTCCGGCCTCCACAGGTCATCCCCAGGAGTCACGTCCGGCCTCCCCAGGTCATCCCCAGGAGTCACTTCCGGCCTCCCCAGGAGTCACGTCCGGCCTCCCCAGGTCATCCCCAGGAGTCACGTCCGGCCTCCCCAGGTCATCCCCAGGAGTCACGTCCGGCCTCCCCAGGAGTCACGTCCGGCCTCCCCAGGTCATCCCCAGGAGTCACGTCCGGCCTCCACAGGTCATCCCCAGGAGTCACGTCCGGCCTCCCCAGGAGTCACGTCCGGCCTCCCCAGGTCATCCCCAGTCCGCCTCCGGCGCGGGGATCACGATATGACTGACATCTGACTCAGCAGACTGGCGTGGTCCACCTGATCGAAGTTGAGGCCGCTCCACGTGTCCCGGGTGACGCTGCGCACCACCGCCGTGAAGAAGCTCGAGTACTTTGGACTCTCGGCGTAGCGCTCGTACTGGTCCAGGCTCTCCTGCAGCTTCAGTGTCAGCGACTCGTAGTTGCTGCGCACCACGTCCAGCACCTGCTCCTCCGTCAGACTGGTCTGGTTGTTGGCCTGCGACCAGGCTTCGATCTTGGGCGAGAAGTGGTTGCAGATGGCGCGGATGTTGACTAAGTTGTTGGTGAGACGCATGGCCGCCTCGCGGTGCTCGCCCTCGTTGGAGTAGCGCAGCGACATCGAGTAGAGGTTGGAGAACACCTGGTGCATCCGAATGAGCTCGTAGTAGAGCTCGTCGTAACTGGACGGCGTCGGCAGGAACGTGTCGCCGTACGTGATGAACAGGTTGAAGATGTTCACCACCAAGATAGCCAGCTCGAAGATGTTGTTGCGCTTCACGACGGCGCTCTCGTTGGCGACGATGAACTTGAGCAGCGACATGAGCGCCGACCAGAGCTCACGCCAGTGGTAGCCGAGCCGCACGCGACACCGCTTCTGGTAGCAGAGCACGCGGTGCACGATGCCGACGCACTGAAGGTACAGGTCCAGCGGGAACCGCTTCATCAGGTGCGACATGATAAACTCCACGGTCAGGTCGAGCAGCGCGGTGGCCAGCGGCTGCGGGTGCGCCGGCCGGTCGGACGCCTTCCGGTGCCGCATCGGCAGCCGGTGCAGCCTGACGACGAACACCAGGTTGGCGTCGTGCATCAGCGAGTTGCAGTACTGGTCCTCGGACACGCACGTCAGCACGATGAAGCACTGGCGCACGTTGTTAGCCGCCGCGTCCGACTTGGTGTCCTGCATGACGATCGAGCAGTACTCGAGGAAGGCCACCAGCAGGTTGACGGGCGGACTGAGCTGCTCGGAGCCCGGCGCGGCCGGCGCCGGCGGCTGCTCGCGATCCAGTGTGTTCTGCGGCGACGGCGGCTGGCTGGCGTCCGTCGACGCCTGTGTCAGCGTGGCGATGAAGTTGCGGTTCAGATGCACCGCCTCGTACAGCGCCACCAGCACGCCGTGGTTAGCCTTGATGCTCTCGGTGCGCGTGGCCAGCTCGTCGGCCACGAACATGTTGCCCATCATGCTGGTCAGGCTGGAGAGCCAGCCCTGCGACTGCGAGTCGTACGTCTGTGCGGCGTACTTCCAGTTGAACTCGGTCAGCGCCGCCGTGATCACCTGACTATAACCGTTCAGCGCCAGCTCGTCGTCCAGGATGGACAGCTTCACCACGTACGGGTTGGCCGGCTCGTTCTTGCGGTAGTTGACGAGCAGAGTCAGTAGCAGTACGCACTTGTGGCCGTGCACGGAGCGCGTGGCGCTGTGCGACAGCAGCTGGATCACCGGCTCGAACAGCGTGCTGTTGATCATCAGGTATTCGAGCAGGCCGTTGCGGCTGATGTCCTCGGCGGCGGCGGCCACGGCCAGCAGCGCGTCCAGCACCAGCGAGCGCAGTGTGTCCGGGTACATGCCGGCCAGCAGGTCGGCGCAGCGACCGCATAGCCGACCCATCTCCCGCTCGGCCGCGTCGAAGCCGACCAGCAGGTCCACGGCGTCCGTCTGGTGGCCGGGCCGCGGCTGCCGGCACACGCCCGCCACCAGGCCGGCCAGCGTCTGCAGCGCGTGCGCCGCGCGCAGCAGTTGCTCCTCGCACAGCACGTCCACACAGCGCGCGAACAGCTGGTTCAGGGGCGCCTTGAGCGCGGTCAGCTGCTCGGCCGACAGGCGCGCCAGCTCGGTCTCCAACACGGAGACCTTGGGCCGCAGCAGGAACAGCTCGTCCCAAAAGTTTGCATTCCCTGCTGCCAAGTCCTCGCCCTTGAAGAAGGACTCATAGATCTGGACAATCTTCTCCTTCATCTGCTTCTTCTGGGAGCCGGGCCGCAGCCGCGACGCCATGGTGGACAGTGGGAGGAGACTCACTAGCTGGCTTCCCTGTTGCTACACCTGAGAACAGGCAATGCAGAGGAAGTCTCAAACTAACAAACTCAGAAGAAATGTTAACTGCAGTGGCTATGCTGTGGACAATATGTACCAGTTCATAGTGGTGATCACCCAGCTGTGGTAGCCTTGTAGCCAGGGACATTAATTCATTTAAACACCCAAAAAATGTTGAAAGAATGCAAGAGTGATTGACGATGATTTAGTATATGAGTGAAGTTTAAAAAGTTTGTGCATTATTTTTTCCATCCTTCCTGGTATATACATTTGTATTAAACTGCATTGGTCATTAATTACAAATATAATGGACCATTACATGAGCATTGCTTTCAACAGTTGACACCATGAAGTCACACCAAATACAGCTTAGTTGTCTTGGTCTACTAAATCATGTGTTAATAATACAAAATTATGAGTTGTATTGAAGGCAACTGATATAGGGCAATGGAACCTTTTAAGCCAGATAACCAATACTGTGGGGAAGTTGTGTGAAAAGGAAAACTCCTTACAAAGCTCTAGGATAAAGTAACAGTAACCAATGCTGTGACAGAGCTAACACAATGTCACATGATAAGCAATGGTAGTCCAGACTGGTTATCGATTCAACTTTTTGGAACAATTCAATTATGATTCATTTTGGAATCTGAACGATTCAATCACCGTTCAATTCACAGATACATTTTTTAGAATTGATTCTTTCCAATTCAAAGAATCAAAACAAATACTTTAATCGATTCACATTTGATTCAACATTTAAATATATGTGGTGAATTTATGTAAAATCAATACAAATGGAAACATACATATATATGATCATTAAAACATTGTTACAGCAATACTATTTCAGTATAAATGAATTTAGCCACTGGACTGCACATATTTGCACAATTTACTGGTGTACTTTAATCGTTAAATCTTTTGATTCAATCAGCCTTGCTTTGATGCGGGTTTTGATTCAATCACAATTCATGAATCAAAAGATCTGGTGGTGAATCAATTATTTGTTGATTCAAGGAATTTTGATTGAACAATTCCAATCGATTCAATCAGTGTCAAATCAATAACCAGTCTGAATGGTACTATCCACAACAAACATGAAATCAGGTTTTCTGATGGCTGCCTTGATTTTTCATTTATCCAATAATAATGGCATTATCTTCATATTTGAGGTTCATCTTTAACATCTGTATGCTGCACAAATATTATCTTTGCAGGCTTTGCACCCTGCAGGATACAAAAATGCAGCTCAAGATTTGAGTTAATTTTCATGTTGTCAAATATGAAGATATGAAATCCTTCTAGTTTTCTCAGGCAGATAATATCTTGATTCGTGAGCACCACTGCAAAAACCTTGTGCCGTCAGTACTCATTTTTTTGTGGTCTCTCACTCAGCAAAGATATTCTTATCTTCCCTGGAAAGCTTGAAAGATTCTATATGTATTACTTTGAAAGGACTTGAAAGGTACCTACTTGAAAGGTCAAACTATCCAAAATGACAGCAAATTATCTGCTGGTCATTGTGTATCTACATTTTAACCTAGCACTCAAGGTGTAAGCAAAATTGAACATTTCATCTATGTATCTCAAGGCTTTTGACATGCAGATTATGCCTTTTTGGAAACTAAAAAATTGATACTGGCAATGAAGGATTAAATTTAGCTTCCTCAACAGCCATAACACATTCAAAAAGTGTTGCACCTGCTATTCTTGAATCTTATTCATTACTGTCATTACTGATAATTGCTCATGCTCTTATTGTTCATTGTTGTGCATTCTAATAAATACAAGCACGACATGCTATTGAGTTGACAATAACTGGGCACCCGGCAAAGTGCCTTGATCGTGAGTTGATCCTACAGTAAGACACAATTGAAAAGCATCTAAATCTGGACACAAATAAATTGACACACCTCCGACTTGTAGAATTGATAATTATCAGTTTAAAGAAGATATACAAAATATATAACATTGATATTCAATATGCGATATATATATATATATGATACTCCAATCCCACAATCCTCCCCAACGCCGGCTAGCACTATCAGCTGGAGTTGATGCAGCAGTTCGCCGCCAGGGACCGCTAGTGAGCCAGGGTGTTATGACGTCGCAAGCAAATGGTACCAGTTAAATATTTGACGATAAATATTTATTTATTTATAAGTAAATAATTAAATCAATATTTAGTGGTACGATTTGCTTGCAAAGTCATAAAATCCTGGCTCACTAGCGGTTTCTGGCGTCCAACTGCTGCAACAACTCCAGCTGATAGTGCTAGCCAAAACGCCCTCACCAAAACAGGCGGAGATTCACGATTATGGCGCACTGAAGACAAACCAATTCACTAAACAAAACATTCAGTATAATTTAGTGACATGATTTGCTCTCAGCCCCTTGAGCCTCTGGAGGGCATTCTGTTTTTTTGTTTATATTAGCCATGCTGTAGTGTGATAGTATCTGATGACTGATATTGCTATTTGCTATGCTATATCATATCATTTGGTTGTGATAAAATACTAACTTCTCCAAAGTTATATTGTTAACTTTGTTGCCTGACTGAACCGGTATACTAATATAGGTACTTGAGACATTGCTCTTATACAGCCTTGATTTCAATGAGTAATGACATCGTTCAGTGGCGTTGTCAACATGCATCATTTGCTCAAATCATTAATTGAATTATTTTGAATAGTACTCAATCATCTGTTCCCTCAACAACTTGCTATTTCTATTGTTTTTCTATATTTCTGATCTGGATCCACTTGTCTGTTTTGTTACTATTGCCCAGGGCCAGGAGCTCCTCCTTTTTCTGGTTCAGGTTGCACTTGGCATACTTGAAATTGCAGAAACCTGCATTGCATTTTTTAATGTTATTTGCATTTCCTGGAATGAAATGTATAAATGTTGAACTTCCTGTTCTGTAAATATAGTATGAGCAAAGTTATTACTGAAGGGCAAAGACTGTATTATGCATTCACAAGATTGCAGATTGAATGCCAGGAAATGAACATCCATTATTTCATGTTGTTTTATGTAAGCAAACTTAAAATCAACATGTCATCTGTTGATAGCTGTTGCCTTAATGCCTTAATTGCTTCAGTTGCTTTGGAATGCTTAACTATCTGCCTTTCAATTGATGAACTTAATCAATAGCTCTTCTTCAGCAGTGTTTCCTCTGCAGGAAGATGGTTCCAGCTGGGGCTCGTCTGCGTCAGCTGGCGGCGGCGGCCGTGGACGCCGTCTCCCCAGACCAGCTGGTGCAGCGCGCCCTGCAGCGGACCGGCGACCAGCTGACCGTGGACGGCCGCCGCTACCCGCTCAACCGCAACGTCTACCTGGTCGGCGCTGGCAAGGCAGTGCTGGCCATGGCGCGCGCCGCCGAGCCGCTGCTACGGCCGCACCTGGTGTGCGGCGTGCTGAGCGTGCCGGCTGGCGAATCGCCGCCCGGTGTCGAGGTCCACCAGGGGGCGGTCGACAACCTGCCGGACGCGGCGGCTGAGCGGGCGGCCGGCCGGATCGGCGAGCTGGCCGCCGGTCTGACCGAGTCGGACCTGCTGCTGGTGCTGCTCTCCGGCGGCGGGTCGGCGCTGCTGCCCGCGCCCCGGCCGCCGCTCACGCTGGCCGCCAAGGCGCGGCTGACTCGGGAGCTGGCCGCGCGCGGCGCCTCCATCCAGGAGCTGAATGCGGTGCGGCGCGCGCTGTCGCGGCTGAAAGGCGGCGGTTTGGCGCGGCTGGCGGCGCCGGCGCGCTGCCTGGCGCTGATACTCTCTGACGTCATTGGAGACCCGCTGGAGCTGATCGCCAGCGGGCCGACGGTGGCTGGAGAGAACCCAGTGCCGGCCGCCGCCGCCGTCCTCTGCCGGTACCGGCTCCTGGACGAGCCGGGCGTACAGGAGGCGCTCAGCGCCGCCGCCGCCAACTGCGGGGACGGCGAAGCAGGCGGCAGGACGGGTGGCGCTGATACGAGGCTCGTCCACAACGTGCTGGTCGGGTCGAACCGTCTGGCGCTGAAGGCGATGCGGGAGGCTGCCGCCGCTGACCACCAGGCGGCGCTGCTGTCGGCGGCGCTGAGCGGCGACTGTGGTGAAGTGGCCACACTGCTGGCCCGCCTCGCTGTCTGGCTAACTGCCGGGCGCCCCTCCTCGCTGCCGGCCGACCTGGCGGCAGGTCTGCAGTCTGCCGGGGTGCCGCCGGAGAGCCTCTCCAGCCTGCCGCGGCCGCTCCCCGGCCGGCCCCTGTGCCTGCTGCTGGGCGGCGAGACGACCGTGACGGTGACCGGCGGCGGCCGCGGCGGCCGGAACCAGCAGATGGCGCTGGCGTTCGCCGTAACGCTGGAGCGGCTCTGGACGGAGTGGGGGCGGCCGCCGGCGCCAGTCAGTCTGCTTTGTTTCGGCACGGACGGAGCGGACGGGCCGACGGACGCGGCCGGTGCCGTCGTGGACGGATGGTCTCAGTCCGGAGCGGTACCTGGCCGATAATGACTCGTACGGGTTTTTCGCGCGGTTCCGCGGGGGCGCGCACCAGATCCGCACGGGGCCGACCGGCACGAACGTGATGGACGTGATGGCGCTGGTGATGAGGACGGAGCAGCCGGCCAGCCACATCTGACGCGGGGACTGCCTCGGCGAGGGTAGTGAGAGTAGTTTCGTCGACGGGGTATGAGTATCGATAACGTTAGCTAGCTCAGTTGCTTACAGAGCGACGGCGTGGGCTTAGTGACGCAAAGTGCAATCAGTTTGACAGGTTTCAGGAGCATTTAACTGCCGTGATTTTGAGCATTCGTGTTTGTATCGTGGGTTGCAGTGCAATGTGATATGTGCTGGGGCTTTCTCGAATACTTGGTCAGAATGTGAGGTATGATAAAAGCAAGTCACTTGTGAGAGAGAAGCGGGAATACATTGATTTATGATATATTCGAAGCCACGTATCGCTATAATAAAATGCTTTCGAAATTCGTGTTTTTGTCAACTGCTTTTAGTCAAAAGATCGGCTTGATCCCAATAATGTCTAACTAGGTACCCACTTCGGTGCAGGAAGCTGACACATATACGGCGTAAAATCCCGGCATGCAGCGTAAGTCTGTTCCAGAGATGACATTGAACACAATACTCAGCATTGACAATATGTGTATCCAATCCCGTCCAAGACTATTATTTAACAATATGTTGTTGTGTGACCGTTATGTATGGTTGAGCAACCATCTCGGTACGAACTGACCGCCGTGAGTACCTCTCTTGTCTTGCGACTGAAGTTTACCTCTTTTAGCGCGTCTGTCATCACCCTTGGATTCTCTCGCTGCCGCCGGCACCGTGCTGGATCGGGCGAGCGAGGCGCCCGCCGCGACCAGCCCCTCCTCTCCCCTCCCATCCACAGGACACAAACACACTGAGCTCGCTGAAGTCGCCACGGCCACGGCGCCTTTATATCCGCCGAGCAAGCGGAGCCGATTACGTGTTAATAGACGAGACACGTCTGACGCGCCACAGACGCCGCTACTACCACACCACGATCCGAGGGGCGCACCCCGCTCACAGGCTCACGGGAGCCGCAGCACGCGCCGGGCTGCCTCCGCCGCCAGGCCAGGCCCGCGGCGGAGGCACAGCCGCGCTCAATTCTACAATAAAAGCACCGCCGGACTAGCGCCGCGAACCGGCCGCCTAGAGCGGCGCCGGCGCCACTGCCGGAGCCGTCCGCCAAGCGTCGGCTCCGGCCACGCCGCCCGGCGATATAACACGACTGTGTGTCAAAACGGGGCGAGACTGATCTGCGACATCCATGCTAATGAAACATCACCTCACGTCACCCCACATCAGCTGACATCTCCTCAGCACACGCGCTGCCGCCGCTGGCCAGCGGTGCCCCGCCCCTCCTGGTGGCTGGCACCGTGACACGGTCGCCTCGCCCCACACACGCGGCAGTGACGCGCTGACCATCATACAGCGGCCCGGCCCCGCGGCCAAGGCACCACAGACGCCGCCGCGCCGCCGCTATTGCCTCTGCGCCTCGCGCGCCGACACTGCGCCCGCTGCGACGCCGGCCGCCCGGTCCGCCGGGCATGCGGCGGGGAGAGTGTGCGCCGGCGGCCGTCCTTACCCGGCCCCGCAGCTCTGCCGCGGCCCGCTGAATTGCGTATCTATGAGTGGGCAGCCGTTACAAGCTCTCGTCGCTCTCCATGGCCTGGATGGGCTGGAACGGCTCGATGGCGTCCGAGGCGGTGCTGACGTCCACCGGCAGGAAGGACGAGTCGCCCAGTACGCCACCCTCGCCCGCTGTCACACACACACACACAGAGAGACGGGGGTCAGACAGGAGTCAGACAGGGGTCAGACGGAGGTCAGACAGCAGACAGGGATTTTTTTTATTCTGTATATATAAATTTAGTCCGAACCTTTTGAATGGAAATTTTCGAGGTCAGGCCCCGTGCTAAGCATATCTTGTTGCGCAGGCCCTGACCCCTACCATCCGATCGCGCAATTCCTGGTAGCCGGCAGAATTTAGAAGCGAAAGTTTTACGTGCCCGACATACCTAGACACGGTCCGCCCCGCTCACTGACGTCACCTGACCTTGAGTGCGATTGCTGCCACCGGCCGCAGGCCATCCCAGTCAGGAGCAAATAGCGAGCGCCGAAGTGCCTCGAGCCAGGGCTGCCACTACCGGGTGAGGTCAGAAGCCCGGTACTCTCCCAACTGAGCTACAGGGGCGGAAAATGACACTTCCAACAGCACAGTGCTGTAAGCCGCTGTCGGAGACACCCCCAGCTCAGACAGAGACAGTCGTCACAGAGTAGACTGCCAACACGACGACACTTCCAACAGCACAGTGCTGTAAGCCGCTGTCGGAGACACCCCCAGCTCAGATAGAGACAGTCGTCACAGAGTAGACTGCCAACACGACGACAGCAACAGCACAGTGCTGTAAGCCGCTGTCGGAGACACCCCCAGCTCAGATAGAGACAGTCGTCACAGAGTAGACTGCCAACACGACGACACTTCCAACAGCACAGTGCTGTAAGCCGCTGTCGGAGACACCCCCAGCTCAGATAGAGACAGTCGTCACAGAGTAGACTGCCAACACGACGACAGCAACAGCACAGTGCTGTAAGCCGCTGTCGGAGACACCCCCAGCTCAGATAGAGACAGTCGTCACAGAGTAGACTGCCAACACGACGACACTTCCAACAGCACAGTGCTGTAAGCCGCTGTCGGAGACACCCCCAGCTCAGATAGAGACAGTCGTCACAGAGTAGACTGCCAACACGACGACAGCAACAGCACAGTGCTGTAAGCCGCTGTCGGAGACACCCCCAGCTCAGATAGAGACAGTCGTCACAGAGTAGACTACCAACACGACGACAGCAACAGCACAGTGCTGTAAGCCGCTGTCGGAGACACCCCCAGCTCAGGCAGAGACAGTCGTCACAGAGTAGACTGCCAACACGACGACAGCAACAGCACAGTGCTGTAAGCCGCTGTCGGAGACACCCCCAGCTCAGATAGAGACAGTCGTCACAGAGTAGACTGCCAACACGACGACAGCAACAGCACAGTGCTGTAAGCCGCTGTCGGAGACACCCCCAGCTCAGGCAGAGACAGTCGTCACAGAGTAGACTGCCAACACGACGACAGCAACAGCACAGTGCTGTAAGCCGCTGTCGGAGACACCCCCAGCTCAGATAGAGACAGTCGTCACAGAGTAGACTGCCAACACGACGACAGCAACAGCACAGTGCTGTAAGCCGCTGTCGGAGACACCCCCAGCTCAGATAGAGACAGTCGTCACAGAGTAGACTGCCAACACGACGACAGCAACAGCACAGTGCTGTAAGCCGCTGTCGGAGACACCCCCAGCTCAGATAGAGACAGTCGTCACAGAGTAGACTGCCAACACGACGACACTTCCAACAGCACAGTGCTGTAAGCCGCTGTCGGAGACACCCCCAGCTCAGATAGAGACAGTCGTCACAGAGTAGACTGCCAACACGACGCCACTTCCAACAGCACAGTGCTGTAAGCCGCTGTCGGAGACACCCCCAGCTCAGGCAGAGACAGTCGTCACAGAGTAGACTGCCTACACGACGACAGCAACAGCACAGTGCTGTAAGCCGCTGTCGGAGACACCCCCAGCTCAGATAGAGACAGTCGTCACAGAGTAGACTGCCAACACGACGACACTTCCAACAGCACAGTGCTGTAAGCCGCTGTCGGAGACACCCCCAGCTCAGATAGAGACAGTCGTCACAGAGTAGACTGCCAACACGACGACACTTCCAACAGCACAGTGCTGTAAGCCGCTGTCGGAGACACCCCCAGCTCAGATAGAGACAGTCGTCACAGAGTAGACTGCCAACACGACGACAGCAACAGCACAGTGCTGTAAGCCGCTGTCGGAGACACCCCCAGCTCAGATAGAGACAGTCGTCACAGAGTAGACTGCCAACACGACGACAGCAACAGCACAGTGCTGTAAGCCGCTGTCGGAGACACCCCCAGCTCAGATAGAGACAGTCGTCACAGAGTAGACTGCCAACACGACGACAGCAACAGCACAGTGCTGTAAGCCGCTGTCGGAGACACCCCCAGCTCAGATAGAGACAGTCGTCACAGAGTAGACTGCCAACACGACGACAGCAACAGCACAGTGCTGTAAGCCGCTGTCGGAGACACCCCCAGCTCAGATAGAGACAGTCGTCACAGAGTAGACTGCCAACACGACGACAGCAACAGCACAGTGCTGTAAGCCGCTGTCGGAGACACCCCCAGCTCAGATAGAGACAGTCGTCACAGAGTAGACTGCCAACACGACGACAGCAACAGCACAGTGCTGTAAGCCGCTGTCGGAGACACCCCCAGCTCAGATAGAGACAGTCGTCACAGAGTAGACTGCCAACACGACGACAGCAACAGCACAGTGCTGTAAGCCGCTGTCGGAGACACCCCCAGCTCAGATAGAGACAGTCGTCACAGAGTAGACTGCCAACACGACGACACTTCCAACAGCACAGTGCTGTAAGCCGCCGTCGGAGACACCCCCAGCTCAGATAGAGACAGTCGTCACAGAGTAGACTGCCAACACGACGACAGCAACAGCACAGTGCTGTAAGCCGCTGTCGGAGACACCCCCAGCTCAGATAGAGACAGTCGTCACAGAGTAGACTGCCAACACGACGACACTTCCAACAGCACAGTGCTGTAAGCCGCTGTCGGAGACACCCCCAGCTCAGATAGAGACAGTCGTCACAGAGTAGACTGCCAACACGACGACAGCAACAGCACAGTGCTGTAAGCCGCTGTCGGAGACACCCCCAGCTCAGATAGAGACAGTCGTCACAGAGTAGACTGCCAACACGACGACACTTCCAACAGCACAGTGCTGTAAGCCGCTGTCGGAGACACCCCCAGCTCAGATAGAGACAGTCGTCACAGAGTAGACTGCCAACACGACGACAGCAACAGCACAGTGCTGTAAGCCGCTGTCGGAGACACCCCCAGCTCAGATAGAGACAGTCGTCACAGAGTAGACTGCCAACACGACGACACTTCCAACAGCACAGTGCTGTAAGCCGCTGTCGGAGACACCCCCAGCTCAGATAGAGACAGTCGTCACAGAGTAGACTGCCAACACGACGACACTTCCAACAGCACAGTGCTGTAAGCCGCTGTCGGAGACACCCCCAGCTCAGATAGAGACAGTCGTCACAGAGTAGACTGCCAACACGACGACACTTCCAACAGCACAGTGCTGTAAGCCGCTGTCGGAGACACCCCCAGCTCAGATAGAGACAGTCGTCACAGAGTAGACTGCCAACACGACGACAGCAACAGCACAGTGCTGTAAGCCGCTGTCGGAGACACCCCCAGCTCAGATAGAGACAGTCGTCACAGAGTAGACTGCCAACACGACGACAGCAACAGCACAGTGCTGTAAGCCGCTGTCGGAGACACCCCCAGCTCAGATAGAGACAGTCGTCACAGAGTAGACTGCCAACACGACGACAGCAACAGCACAGTGCTGTAAGCCGCTGTCGGAGACACCCCCAGCTCAGATAGAGACAGTCGTCACAGAGTAGACTGCCAACACGACGACAGCAACAGCACAGTGCTGTAAGCCGCTGTCGGAGACACCCCCAGCTCAGATAGAGACAGTCGTCACAGAGTAGACTGCCAACACGACGACAGCAACAGCACAGTGCTGTAAGCCGCTGTCGGAGACACCCCCAGCTCAGATAGAGACAGTCGTCACAGAGTAGACTGCCAACACGACGACACTTCCAACAGCACAGTGCTGTAAGCCGCTGTCGGAGACACCCCCAGCTCAGATAGAGACAGTCGTCACAGAGTAGACTGCCAACACGACGACACTTCCAACAGCACAGTGCTGTAAGCCGCTGTCGGAGACACCCCCAGCTCAGATAGAGACAGTCGTCACAGAGTAGACTGCCAACACGACGACACTTCCAACAGCACAGTGCTGTAAGCCGCTGTCGGAGACACCCCCAGCTCAAATAGAGACAGTCGTCACAGAGTAGACTGCCAACACGACGACAGCAACAGCACAGTGCTGTAAGCCGCTGTCGGAGACACCCCCAGCTCAGATAGAGACAGTCGTCACAGAGTAGACTGCCAACACGACGACAGCAACAGCACAGTGCTGTAAGCCGCTGTCGGAGACACCCCCAGCTCAGATAGAGACAGTCGTCACAGAGTAGACTGCCAACACGACGACAGCAACAGCACAGTGCTGTAAGCCGCTGTCGGAGACACCCCCAGCTCAGATAGAGACAGTCGTCACAGAGTAGACTGCCAACACGACGACAGCAACAGCACAGTGCTGTAAGCCGCTGTCGGAGACACCCCCAGCTCAGATAGAGACAGTCGTCACAGAGTAGACTGCCAACACGACGACAGCAACAGCACAGTGCTGTAAGCCGCTGTCGGAGACACCCCCAGCTCAGGCAGAGACAGTCGTCACAGAGTAGACTGCCAACACGACGACAGCAACAGCACAGTGCTGTAAGCCGCTGTCGGAGACACCCCCAGCTCAGATAGAGACAGTCGTCACAGAGTAGACTGCCAACACGACGACAGCAACAGCACAGTGCTGTAAGCCGCTGTCGGAGACACCCCCAGCTCAGATAGAGACAGTCGTCACAGAGTAGACTGCCAACACGACGACAGCAACAGCACAGTGCTGTAAGCCGCTGTCGGAGACACCCCCAGCTCAGATAGAGACAGTCGTCACAGAGTAGACTGCCAACACGACGACAGCAACAGCACAGTGCTGTAAGCCGCTGTCGGAGACACCCCCAGCTCAGATAGAGACAGTCGTCACAGAGTAGACTGCCAACACGACGACAGCAACAGCACAGTGCTGTAAGCCGCTGTCGGAGACACCCCCAGCTCAGATAGAGACAGTCGTCACAGAGTAGACTGCCAACACGACGACAGCAACAGCACAGTGCTGTAAGCCGCTGTCGGAGACACCCCCAGCTCAGATAGAGACAGTCGTCACAGAGTAGACTGCCAACACGACGACAGCAACAGCACAGTGCTGTAAGCCGCTGTCGGAGACACCCCCAGCTCAGATAGAGACAGTCGTCACAGAGTAGACTGCCAACACGACGACAGCAACAGCACAGTGCTGTAAGCCGCTGTCGGAGACACCCCCAGCTCAGATAGAGACAGTCGTCACAGAGTAGACTGCCAACACGACGACAGCAACAGCACAGTGCTGTAAGCCGCTGTCGGAGACACCCCAGCTCAGATAGAGACAGTCGTCACAGAGTAGACTGCCAACACGACGACAGCAACAGCACAGTGCTGTAAGCCGCTGTCGGAGACACCCCCAGCTCAGATAGAGACAGTCGTCACAGAGTAGACTGCCAACACGACGACAGCAACAGCACAGTGCTGTAAGCCGCTGTCGGAGACACCCCCAGCTCAGATAGAGACAGTCGTCACAGAGTAGACTGCCAACACGACGACAGCAACAGCACAGTGCTGTAAGCCGCTGTCGGAGACACCCCCAGCTCAGGCAGAGACAGTCGTCACAGAGTAGACTGCCAACACGACGACAGCAACAGCACAGTGCTGTAAGCCGCTGTCGGAGACACCCCCAGCTCAGATAGAGACAGTCGTCACAGAGTAGACTGCCAACACGACGACAGCAACAGCACAGTGCTGTAAGCCGCTGTCGGAGACACCCCCAGCTCAGATAGAGACAGTCGTCACAGAGTAGACTGCCAACACGACGACACTTCCAACAGCACAGTGCTGTAAGCCGCTGTCGGAGACACCCCCAGCTCAGATAGAGACAGTCGTCACAGAGTAGACTGCCAACACGACGACAGCAACAGCACAGTGCTGTAAGCCGCTGTCAGAGACACCCCCAGCTCAAATAGAGACAGTCGTCACAGAGTAGACTGCCAACACGACAGCAACAGCACAGTGCTGTAAGCCGCTGTCGGAGACACCCCCAGCTCAGATAGAGACAGTCGTCACAGAGTAGACTGCCAACACGACGACAGCAACAGCACAGTGCTGTAAGCCGCTGTCGGAGACACCCCCAGCTCAGATAGAGACAGTCGTCACAGAGTAGACTGCCAACACGACGACAGCAACAGCACAGTGCTGTAAGCCGCTGTCGGAGACACCCCCAGCTCAGATAGAGACAGTCGTCACAGAGTAGACTGCCAACATGACGACAGCAACAGCACAGTGCTGTAAGCCGCTGTCGGAGACACCCCCAGCTCAGATAGAGACAGTCGTCACAGAGTAGACTGCCAACACGACGACAGCAACAGCACAGTGCTGTAAGCCGCCGTCGGAGACACCCCCAGCTCAGATAGAGACAGTCGTCACAGAGTAGACTGCCAACACGACGACACTTCCAACAGCACAGTGCTGTAAGCCGCTGTCGGAGACACCCCCAGCTCAGATAGAGACAGTCGTCACAGAGTAGACTGCCAACACGACGACAGCAACAGCACAGTGCTGTAAGCCGCTGTCGGAGACACCCCCAGCTCAGATAGAGACCGTCGTCACAGAGTAGACTGCCAACACGACGACAGCAACAGCACAGTGCTGCCAGTGTCGCTTCAAAAGTGTAACCTGAACCAGGGCGACACTTCCCTGGACTATAGAACTACGCGGTTGTTACAATGCACCGACGGTTGCCGTCGCATCAGCGTTGCGTTCCGTCGCTTCTGCTGCCGGCGTGGGGGAGAGAGGGAGTAAGAACAGATACCCCTACGAAATAAGAGGCAGTGTGTAGCGGCTGAGCCAGCTGACCTGTTTTGTCGCCGTCGGCCGGCCCGCGGCTGATGGCCGGCTCGATGGCCTCCTTTAGCTGGTTGTTGGCGCCCTTCGGGTCCAGGTCCATCGCCCAGGAGAAATGCATGCGCGCCAGGTGCGCGTGACCCAGCTTCTCGTGCACCTGGTACACAGTGCGACAATGTGAGGAGGGGCACAGGGGTTACA
Organism: Chirona hameri; assembly: GCA_036785665.1. NCBI lineage: Eukaryota > Metazoa > Arthropoda > Thecostraca > Balanomorpha > Balanidae > Chirona > Chirona hameri. The sequence continues at coordinate 22,664 of JAXIVJ010017433.1, forward strand.
GAGGAACGGTGCAAACAGAGAAAATGAGGCGCTGAACGAAGACGGCAGGTGGTCGAAGTCACTACAACGGCACTGTGTGAATACAACAGGCGCTCCAGACGAGTTACACAGCTGAGCTCAGTCAAATGATAAAGGGACGTCAAACAGCAGATATCTACAAATGACTACAAATGACTCATGTCGAATGACTGGTCAGTGGTCAGCGTCGTGTCAACTCAGACTGACACCTCTCCACCTCCCCACCTGGCCACGACACCAGCCGCCCAGCAGAGCCGGCATGACGTCATTGCGTCACGAGTTCTCTCCACTCTTCTCTCCACGTCACTGGGTACAATATAAGCCGCCCCCGGCATCACCTCCCATACCCACCGCATCACTCCCAACATTCACACGTGGAACATGGAACATTTCACCGAATCTAGTCTCCCATCGAATCACGAACATATTTCTGGAGTCGCATGAAGACTATCCGATGTTCGAAGCTGCTCAACACCCTCCGAGAAAAAAGAACACAACACTCTTGAGCCATGGGTCTCTCAACACAGGGGAAGGGCCCCCATCAAACTCTCCTCACAGGGCCGCGTTACGGGGTACGGCGGGCGCCAGGGCACCAGACCCATCACCACGACAGAGCCGCCGGGCGCCGGGTCACACACCTTTCCGAGCAGGAAGAAGACGAGGCTCTCGTTGGGCACCATCTGTTTGAGCTGGAGCAGCTCGTCGAGCGCCTCCTGGAGCCGCTCTGAGCTGAGAAACACGGACGCCCGGTGGAACTTGCAGAGCGGGTTGGCCGGGTCCAGGGCGATGGCGCGGTTCAGCGTCGCCAGTGCCGCCTCCGTCTTCTGCAGGTTGTGCTGCACCTGTGTGACGGGCCACGAGGCGGGCTGAGGCGATGTACTTGGGGTACACGACGAGGCAGGGTCAAGCCGCACCCGGTGTTACACCCGGAGGTGGCAGGGTTAGGCCGCACCCGGGTGTATACCCGGAGTTGGCAGGGTTAGGCCGCACCCGGTGGCCGGTGTACAACCGGAGTTGGCGGGTTAGGCCGCACCCGGTGTATACCCGGAGTTGGCAGGGTTAGGCCGCACCCGGTGTACAACCGGAGTTTAGCAGGGTTAGGCCGCACCCGGTGTACACCCGAGGTGGCAGGGTTAGGCCGCAACCGGTGTACACCCGAATGTGGCAGGGCTAGGCCGCACCCAGTGTACACCAGGAGGAGGCCAGGGTTAGACCGCTCCCGGTGTACACCAGGATGAGGCAGGGTTAGGCCGCACCCGGTGTACACCCCGAGGGGGCAGGGTGACGAACAGCATGTGAAACTCCCAAACATTCATCAGTGATGACCATGACGTTTAGGAGAATTAGTGCTCTCAGGGACTCCGTTATCACAGACTGCGATGGAGGAAGGAGTGAGACTCCGCACTTATGATACACCGTACATGACGAGGCAGCGGTGTGCGGCAAGGAAGACGAACCAGAAGGTAAGACGTGAGAGGCGATCAGCCGGGATTGCCTACAGCGTGTGAACCTCCTAGCGTTCGTCAGAAGAGTCGTCTACCGGAAGTCATTCGGAGGAGGCCACGCCACATACAACAAATTAGCCCTCAGACCCGACCGACTACCGATCCCCCGGAGCAGCAGCGGCGGTTGGTGCCGTCACTCACCACGCCACGTGACACATGAGCACCGAGCTCTGCGGGTTGATGTCCAGCGCGTTCTTGAAAGTACATCTCGGCCATGGTGTAGGGCGCTTCCTGCTTGTAGAAGATCATACCGATGCCGTACCTGTCGGGGTAGAACAGACGATGTTTAACATGTCTAACACGTGTGACAGGCGAGGATGGGGTGGTGTGTGCGACACCGCATAATCATATAATTCCAATATTGTCGTTAACAGTACTGCAAAAATGTCGTCCAAGGACCCGGCAGTCACATCAGAACCAGGTGGATGTCTTAAACGAAGTTGCAGATTATATGTGTCGGTCACCATCTACTTCCCTCCTCACCAAGCGTTGTAGTGGTTCACCAAGCGTTGTAGTGGTTCACCAAGCATTGTAGTGGTTCACCAAGCGTTGTAGTGTCTCTCTCGGACTCACCCAGGCGCTGTAGTGACTCACCAGGCGCTGTAGTGACTCACCAGGCGTTGTAGTGACCGACCAGGCCAGTGTCACCTCTCGAACTCACCAGGCCGTTGTAGTGTCGCGGGTCTATGCTGACCGCTCTGCCGGAAGCAGGCCAGCGCCTTCTCCAGCTCCTCTGTCATCACGTACTCGTGGCCGAGCAGCGTGTGCCCGTAGGCGAACTGGGGCGTCACCTGCGACAAACGGCCAAACCACAGCTCAATACACCGTCCGGGTACAGGGCGGAGTGTCGCAGATCAGGAAGTCTCGTTCGCATCAGTTTCGTTTATTCATGTTAGCCCTCAAAGATCACCTAAATTTCGGGTATAAGGCATAAGACCCACCAGGGGACTAGTCCAAATACAAAGGTAAAGAAACGAAGACCGAAAAACATCCGGAAACAAAATAACTATGACGACTGTGGCGCCTGACTATGGCGGCCGCCATGCAGTGTCGCTCCTTGTTTACATCCATTTTTATGTGTTTTCAAGTGATTTTACTGGCTAGAACTCTGTCTCACCTGTGCAGCGACGTCCGGAGTTTCCCGGGAGTGACCAGTGACTGTCCGTTGTGCCCGTTTGCGCTGTGCTTTGCATGTTTTTAAAATGCAAATTACTACCGGGGTCACGGCCGGCGAACCAGCGTTCTACCGTTTCCCGGGGAGCTACACCGCGACGAACCAATCAGAGCGCTTCTCCGCCATCTACCGCTTCTGCCGGTTTGCCGACTGGGGTCACGCCCTGTCCGCGTGGCGGCCCCCGTGTCGAGCATCCAGAGACGACTGGCGGCCCCCGTGTCGCGCATCCAGTGGCGGATCAAGCCGCCGCCGAGGGAGGCGAGCCGGCCGCCGGCTCCAGCGGCGCCGTGCAGGACCACGAGAATGGGGCCTTCCATTACCACCAGATTACGACCGCGTCCTGACAGAGTTGCCCCGCCAGACTGTACCTGAACTCGCCCCTGATGCGGTTCCACTGCGTTCTACCGAATGGCTCCCAGCTTCCGACCGATCGGGGTCGACTGCCGACCGATCTGAGCCCCGCGCCCTGGGTGGTGCTGCCACCTACACCAGGTCAGCGCAACTACAGCTTTCCGGAGCTGCCGCTGGAGCGCGGGCGGATGCGGTGGAACTGCACGGACACTTGCCGGGGATCAGTGGGCAGCACCGGGAGAGTGGCGCTGAACAGTCAGGATCTCAAATTCCCGTTCACGTCTCTGACCAGCGAAGGCCGGGTGACGCCGCCCAGTTCCGCCTGCAGCTGCAGCGTCTCAACTCTGCTGGAGCAGGCGGGGCCGCGCTTGGAGCGGCT